>JBAMJV010002906.1:0-54851 GCA_037951105.1 Echinarachnius parma | reverse complement strand
TTCGATTATAATGAAAGGTAGTTTGGATTCGTACATCAGACGCGCGGTACTATAATGTCCAACGCCTTTGCCACGGTGCGAAATACACACCAACTCAGTGTTATGCACTGTACATAGTGTGCATAATTAGCCTAGTTTACAATGGCAAACCGCGGTGTAGCATTAATAGCGTGAAGTTATAATCAGTCTTCAGCCGCTACGTCTATAATGAAAACGACGTACATCAAAAGAACATTACGGTGATGCGTGACGTAGATAGGGGGCCATGGAGCGGGAGATGAAAAGTTTAATAGGAAAAGAGTGACGTTTTGTGTATAAAGGCGCAATTTTGCTTTTCTTGGGATACTTTCATGATAGAGTACGTACCGCGAAGGCGTGTGCAAGACTTTGATACCTTTACGTCAAATTCCTTTCGTTTCTCTTTTTTTCTCCTCAATGACGTTATTGGTTTGAAAGGTCTTCATATCTAATGTATTAAGGTTAGCATTATCTAGAGCTTTTTAAAACATCGGAACACGACGTTCCGGTTAATATGGTTCCGAGGGTTTAAATGATCAGCATGTATAACCGTTTGAGCGTCACCAAATTTCAAACCCGCCAGGGAGTCGAGCGTATTTTTCGCTTGAAAACTACCATGTCACATATTGGACGGGGCTCGGGAGAATCATATGAACATTAGTGATCAGTGGCCATATTCATAAAACCCCGATAAGCTAGTTGGTTGATCAAATTACGATTTCGATGTCCGCTAGGCTTAACTGGTATTCACAAAAGGCCGATAGGCTAAATTCGCTATCGTAGTCAAGGCCTGGCCTAGCATGACAACCCATCTGTCTAAATTCCACAAGCATTTGGTATTCCACGACATTGTTAGTCGAAATGCGAACAATTACAACAATAGATCTGCGGTGCCGACTAAATGCATTGAAATCTATTTATGCGGGACGTTCTGAATAGAGCTTTGTTGGACTTACAACAAAGGCGTGAAGTTGAATGACGACCTAACACCCAGCTAATTTTTTCTTATTCACCAAAGCCAGATAGGACAAATTTTAGCGACACTGGACCAAAAATTTAGAGGTACTCTGATGTACCTCTAAATTGCTAGCAAGTAACAATCTGCCCGGTTTTGTGTGTATATGCGTGTGGCGCGATCGTGAACATGGCACGGAGAATATTCGAATAAGGGATATTAGAGATGTTTTTATGATAGCGTGATGTTAGTTCAAAATAGTTCCCCAAGTAACATACTTTTCCGTGTTTGTCCTAGCATCCTTGTACTTCAGCAATAACATATTTTATCAGTTAAAATTACATGCTTTTATCTGGAGAGTAATTTGCCTTTATTTGTCCTTTTTGTGACATATTAGCTTACTTTTGGCTTGCAGCTCGGATTGATTTTATGTGATTTCAATTCTGTTTTGATGAATCTATCTATATAATACTATTTAATGCAATTTCGTTTCTGTTTTCACTGCAATTGAATAGTTTCCCTTGTCATGCTATCATATTATAAGCGTGGCGGAGCTTGATCGTAATGAGGAGGGAGATGTATTTGGTTTTACTTCATTGGGGTGGCTATGAAAACATGTGCTTTCGCGTGATCCCCCCCCCCCCCCCCCCGCCCCGAAAAAAAACACATCATTCCTACCTACGCTCATATCTACAGTAACACCCTTACATATAGGAATTATAGCAAGCTTTTTGTTTTGGACACAAGTTACCGCCCTCCCCCCCCCCCCCCCCCCCCGTTTACCCCAGATAAGACACTTATGTTATATTATATTATTAAGAATCTTGCTCTACGATTGGTCAAAAGTTAATCACGTGATGAAATATAGTTTCGCCCATCATTGATGGGAGAAGAAAAGTTCGTTACACTGTGTAGATATTTTGGGTGAAAGTGCGTTGCACTCACTACATAGTCAGTAAAAGTGCGTTGCACTGTGTATATATTCAATTGTTCGCGTGCAAGTATACTCGTGCGCGCGTTAGTGCGCAGAAAGGTAGCGCGCTGATGCGCAACGTTTGCGCGCGGCTACGCTTAATAGACAATGGTATAAAGCGTCTTTGACTTTTTATCATAAATCTTGTTCATGTGCAGGATTAACGAAATTAGAATAAAAGACTCGATCAATTGCTCAATATTCCAAACTTTTTAGCCCTTTGTGTTAGTTATAGGTCGTTTGTGATCAAAATAATTGATGTGGAATATAAAGCAAATAATCACCTTTTGGTTTCAGGCGATGGCAAACTATCACTTCCTCGGCGATCTGAATGTATACGCTATCTTTCCTCAGCTTCGCTTCGGAAAGATAGCTACATCCAAATCGCCTCGGAAGTGATAGTTTGTCCCATCACCTTCACCAACGGTATTTATTTGCTTACTACCCACCCCCTTACTGTATCACGTTGTAGAACACATAACAAACTCAATAAGACGCTTTTGTGATTGGAACAATAAGGAACAATGCGTTCATTCACACGTTCGAGTAAACTGCGCTTTTATGCGATGTCAAACAAACTTGCAACAGATGGAATGTTACCATGACAGCCACGATGAATAAATTAGATCATCCGAGTTGTTAGCTTGTTATCGGTATGGTTAGCAGTGCTTCTTGAATTACGATTTAGCAACCCGCTACGAAGATTTTAAATGGCTATTGTATTACAGGGCATAAACGCTCGTTGATTGGTCGATATGGTAAGGGCATAGGCAGCGTGCAAAATCTACACACATAAAAGACATACCTATGAACGTGTGTGTTATGCACTGGTCTGTGAAAACAAAGGTGATCATCCAAGCGAGTTCCGTGAGTTCGCCGCTAGTTATCGTCCAAAGTGGCATTTTGGCAATGAGATAAGGCCTAGCTGACAGATAGGCTATCGGACTTTTATGAATATGGCCACAGAAATCCGGCGCCCGTTAGTAAATAAAAGGAGTCGGGCGAAAATTGGGAGCAGGTTTCGGTGCCCGGCAAACGTCGGCCGACTCCTAAAAATACGCGGCGGAGCCCGCAGTGATCGAGCTGACACCGGCAGTATTCCTGGCGAAAATGCCCTTTTCAGCTCGTAGAGAAGTCAGGCGGGCTCCGTTTTTAGATACATGACGGCCCCTTAACGAGTTTCCAGTGCGGAATATAATCTTCTTTAATGGCGTTAATCAACACCTAACTTATCATTTTGGTAATGTAAGTACTGCAATAATGGTATCAAATGTTCGCAACATTTCTTTGTTATAGTACATTTGATTAATAATATTATGACGTCGATGGAGAGGATAAAGTGAGGGCCAAAGTACGACATTCATCTTTCTTTTCAGTGACGTAAGTCGTTACAGTTTTAAAGGTACATTCGAGTATTGGTACTTCCCAAAATGCCGCTTGACACTTAATTGGTTGGTTTTAATTCCATTTGAAAGTTCATTGAATAAAACATGTGAAATGAGAATCATTCCCTTTCGAATGCTCTCATAGTTGTAACATTTGATTTCAAAATATTTGTATTTATATATCGTCTGGCCAGGCTTCATCTTGACTTTAAAACAATACATGATATGCTTTTATACACTTCTTTCAACAAATTTCAAAAGAGGTTCTTAAATAATTGTTGATGATATCTCTAAGCATTATTTTATCAAAACATCACAATTTTGTATGAAAATGGTTGACACCAATGAGTTTTTAGAGAGCGCCCTCTTGAGTTGTAACGGCTCTGTTTGAATGATAAGCGAGTTTTAACTTAGTCGTTTGTAATTGTGTATAGCTTTCGAGCGTGGTGGAGTTATAACTATTAGTTTGTACTGGTGCAGGTTTTGGTTACTAAAATTCAGTTTGACCAAAACTCAACTATCCCTTTAACACCTAATTCACACATGCGATAATGCCCAGAATGGAGTAGTGCTAAAACCTATAAATCCGCCTACCCACCCTCCTCAGAATCGTGTATGAGGTGAAAATGACGTTAATGACGAGGGAGTCATCTATCATCCACTTCATAGCTTTAAAGGAATCTAGTAACTTTGTCCGAATCGTCGAACATCACTTTAATTGCATCTCTAGTGGTTCCTGGTAATTCTTTTTTAAAAATAATATATTGTAATAATTATGTGTAGCAAGCCAGCTTTGGATTTTCAAATTGTATTGTTGTTATAAGTTATTTGTGATTTATTTTGAACACTATCGTGACGATTTCAACTATGTACATGAACACTCGTTTTGCAATAAGTTCGCAAATACCGGCCACTTCACAGTTTCGGCCATATGACACTCATTAAACATGGATTCGTCACGGTTCAATCAGTGGACATATTGAAACACATGAAAACCCCTTTTGACCAACCCTTTGTCAGTTTTTGATATGTCAATATACATGATATACATTAGTTACTAGATCACTTTAACCACTGCTGTACAATTGTGGTGCCGTCAAAAATATTTGCGTTGACGGCAAGGAAACCTTTATTTGAATAACCTTGGCAAGACTATGAAGTATAATTATCGTTTCCACTTCTTGCATCAAAGGTCTGTCACAGAGGATTTTATCAAATTGACGTTGATGGAGATAATTAACTGATGCATCTCTCTTCCTCTTTAACTAGTTAACATGATGACGTTAACCGCTATAACTAATCTACAAGTGTTGTAGCGTCCACGATGCAATAAAGTACCAGCGATATACGTCACTAATACAAAAATGACGTGTGCGGCGATGATAGGGTGAGACATATATTATACCCGTTAACTTTTTTCAAAGTATAAGACTATGGCCCCGTTGTAAAGTTGCAATTTACTGCAAGTCGGTAAATTTGCACATTTGAACCCAAACAGATCTGTGCTTTTAGTCACATGATCTGACTTGCATTTTTTTTTTTGTTGCAATAATATTTTATTTTTCTCTCAAACAACAAATTTACAATGAAAATCATTTGAAATACAAATCATATTCAACATAGTCTTATGGAAAATCATAATTGATGTATACAATCCACATACAAATACAATGAAATAATACTTAAAGAGATAGTCCTGATCATAATATCTACAATTCATACTTCTGTAAGTTTTGTTTTAACATATTTTCAAAAATCATCTCTTTTAGTTTCATAGAAATAAAACACCCACTATATTACATTTGAGAGAATATCATTTAAATGCAACAACTGGTTTTCTTAGTAATGTTTCCTTTTCTCTCAAGTTATAATTATATTACAGAGAAAACATTTTAAAGTAAAAGTATAGACAAATCAAAATCATAATCAATGTATTCATACACAATTCTAAAAAAGAAAAGAAAAGAAAGAAAAAAATGTATACACCATTATATCTATTTATCTATATAGCTACATGCTATCAACAAAAACTAAATAATGATCATTATGGTGTTTGAGAGAAAACCTACAAGAAAGTGAACAGATAAAAAGGAAGGGAGGCGGTAGAGAAAAAAAAAAAAAAAAAAAAAAAAAAAAATTCCAAGAACTTGGTGTCTCTGTCTCATAATCTAAGCAGAATTAATTGCAACTTTACGATCGATTACATTTGTTACTGCAACGGGGCCCAAATCTAACAATGTCTTGTCTTAACTTGTACTAACGTCCAGTATTAAAGTATAAATACAAGTAGTTCGTACTTTGCACTCGTCCCTGTACCTCTCTTTGCCACGTTTTCCCAGTCAAGGCTAACGCTGGCTACGTCAACATGACGTTTATTACGAGTTTCAAGTGAGGAATATATCTCCCCTTCAATGATCTCGACATCTATAGTTTATACACCCATCAATTTACGTCTTGTGGTAACGTCCATCATAAATTACTGCTGTTCGCCCCTGACTATATACGTCACTTATTAGAATGACGTTTTTAAAGAGTTTACGGGGATTAATAAATCATCTCCTTCAATGACTTCAACTGATTTAGTTCTAAAACCCAATTTACGTATTGTGGTAATGTCCAGCATAAATTATAGCAGTTCTCTCCTTGCGCCCCTCGTTGCCGCTTTGTCTAGTCTCACCCTGGTTACATAAATTTTCAGAATGACGTTGAAAAACGCGTTTCAGACTTCAACAACTATAGATTTACCACCCAATTTGCGTCTTTGATAACACCCATCATATAGTACAGTTGTTCTTCCCCTGCGCCCCTCTTTCGTTCTTCGCCACCTTGTCTTGAGTGATCATGGCTATATACGTCCATCTTTTAGGATGACGTTGATCACGAGTTTTCACTGAGGCTTCTTTCTTCCCCTTCAATGGTGTTGAAAACGAAGTTTATCACCCAAATTACGTCCTGTTGTAACATGCAGCATACATTACATAATGTTCTCCCCTTGCACCCCCCCCCCCCCCCCCCCAGTATAAAATGTACAATTGATATAACGCCCAGTAGGTCAAGTCAAGTAAATAATTACATTATTAGCTGCTGTTCCGTTACCACCCCTCCTCCATTATCTTCATCAACTTGTTTTGTATGATCATGGTTGACATGTTTACTATGGTTACGTATTTTATGAAATGACGATGAGGATCCAGTAGGACTTCTTTCACCCACTTTGATGAAGTTTACCACTGAGTGTACTACTGGATGTACAATCGTGGTAACTCCCAGAGGGTCGATAATCAAGTATAACTAAAGTAAGTAATCTCTATACAAAATCGTGTTCACTTGCACCAAGTTCCACCTCTCTTTGCGTTGGCTACCGACCTTGGTTAGGTCACTCATCATAATGACGTTGATAACGAGTCTCCAGTGAGGCGTCTTTCCTCCCTTCCAATGACGTTGAATGCCAATTGAAATGCATATTCTACTATTGCACTCGTACCATCCGTAATAAAGAAAGTGCAAACTGCTATCCATCTCTTTGCACCTCTCTTTGGTCTCTTATGTGGCATGTCTGGGTTGTCATGCGTTTTCTACGTCACCGTCAAAATGACGTTGACGATCAAGTTAGAGGTCTTTACTCCCTTTTTGGACGACGACAGCCACGTGCATTACCGTCCACAATTATAAAGGAAGTGTACACCGCTATCCCTCTGCACCTCTCCTTGATCCATTTTCTGGAGTGACACTTGCAACGTGACCGTCAAAATGACGTTGCCGATCCGGCCAATGAGGCTTCTTTCCTTGCATTCAATGCCGTCAGCCGCTAGGTCTATTGCTCCGAGATTTCATCGCCATGTTATCGTTTGAGTGAGCATTGGGGTTAGGGTTAAGGTTTAGATTTCAAATTCGGGTCGTGGTTTTGGAATGGGAAAACAGGTTGATTAAAAAAAAATGATAGCGGAGCAATTCTTGCCGGAGCAAATGTCTTGAATATGAAGCAGTGATGCAGGTAGCTACCTCTATTTGCAGTTTGCAATATTTTGAATATCAGTGCTAAAAACGAAGTAAGTATGGTTTCCAATTGTTGTTTGCACCAGGCAATGTAAGAAGTCTTTCAAAGAACAACTAAGTGAGGAGATATGGTTCGAACCACATCTCTGGTTCGAAGATGCGCCATCATGATCTAGATTAGATACCGATCCCGCAATCATGGCAATAGTTTACACACTTTACTTCACAAACGTCTGATACCGATGTACCGTTAATTACTATACTAGTAGTTTAGCAACGTGTGCGCGTGCATATGATAACCGATCTGCTGTACATATACTACATGATGTTCGTTCTGTTGTTTCTTCGGTATGTCTGGAGTCTTGACTAGTTTGTATTAGGGGCAGATTTGTGTCATCTTTGTGTAAATATTATTATGTTTGAACTGTAAACATCTGATGAGAGTATAGACATTTTATTCTTTGTTTTTTCGAATCATGACATGTTAACTCGGATTCTAAATTTCCTTCATGAGGTATGGCATGACGTGCACCAAATTGCACCATTTCAAGTATATAAATGCAAAATCTTCCCCGTGGGAGGGGGAATACCCCCTCCCAAACCCTCCCCCACTGGCTCTGCCCCAGCCCTCGGTCGCTTCGCTCCCTCGGGACTCATTCTTGGCTGTAGGCTATGTTATTGGTTCAATGTGGCATATAGTTTATGTTGGAACAATGATATTTGTGTGTGTGTGTGTGTGTTGGGATGCATATTTATTAGTGTGTCAATTATTTGTTTTCTTCGTGAAAAATATATTAAAAATCTCTGGTCGATCAAATCAGAACACGCTCTCCCAGATACAGTTAATCTTAAAGATGAAGGCCAGTTTTGGAAACTCCCCCCTACCAAAAGATGAAATGGAAGCTCTTATTACCAATTATGTGAAAGAATATGTTTTTACTAATGCGGGATGATACAAATTTTGCCTGGAAACCGCCTACTAATTGATATATTTGGTAAATTATCATATCGATCCGGCCCGGCTAGATATCTCGCCGATGGTCGTATGGTTGATATACACACGTGCGATGCGTGTAAATCCTATGGCAAATGCGCACATGGTAATTCGCCCAAGCAAATCGCTCGAACGAGCGTACGAATGTGGCCAGCGTAGACGGGCCAAGCTGACGGTGAGTTTAGGCTCAATGTCAGCGGCTTTCATAAACGTTTTTACTGATTTTTCTGCATTTGACGATAGTACGGTTCAGATTTTTCCACACACGCTCCTTTTTATGTTATTTCAATAATACTAATCAATTAGTTTGACCAATAAAGCTATTTCCCACTACTGGCCTTTCGAATTTCCTATCTAGGTATGCACCAGATTGCACAATTTCAAGTCCAAAAATGCAAAAGCTCCCTACCGTGGGAGGAGGGACACCCCCCTCCCACACCCTCCCCCCGCTCAGTCGCTTCGCTCCCTCGCAATGTCTCACTCTCACCTCTGGCTCAAAGTTGGTAACCCTGAGATGGTGATTGAACATGTAAAGGATGGGACTTTCCCCATAATGGTTAAAACATTTCAGCTACCTCCAACAGTTGAAAAGTAAAATTATATATTGTGCCCCCCCCCCCACCAAAATGTAAGCCCCCCCCCCCCCCCCCCCCCAGTGCCCCCCCGCGGAAAAAATCCTAGTTACGCCGCTGGGTGGATCATGTATAAACAATTTGGGGATTGCATCATCAAGCACTACATAGGTTAATGTTTACACGATTTAGTCATAATTACATTTTCCCATTTTGCAACAGTGTCACCGGCATTGCTAAGCAAATACAGTAAGCTTGATATCAAGTTTAATTTGTATTACAATTATTTCAAATATCATATATTTGTAATGAGCGGCGTAGTGTATGAAAACAAACAGTACATGAGTAATGTATATTTATATCTTCCCCTCCAAATGACGAGTACTACTAAAAGGTTCATACCAAATCTGCATTAAAGCATCAAAGCTATAAAGGCCACCGATACAAATCTCAATGTTATTTTCCATATGACGACTTTCAACAGTTTATTAATTAAACATGACGCGAGTAAATTAGATACAAGAATTCTTTACTCATGACGTTAACGCGTGAAAAACAGTGTAATACCCAATTTGCATTTCCCATCGTTTGAACGCAAAAGGCTTGTTTCCACTTTTCGCATCCGACGTCTTTCACGGAAGATTTGACGTCATATCTTTGAGCAAAACCGCGAAGTTCTCGAAGAAATATGGAGTAATTATTAACCAAGTTTTTTTTTTCTTCTTATGACGCCATTAACGTGAAGAGAGTAAGAGAGATGATAAATTGAAAGTGATTGTCATTTATATACGTAGATTGAAGATTAGTTATAATCTTCCGGCGCATATTAAATAAGCGAAGATAGACAAACGAAATGTCAGTTTGCTCGGGTGCCGGAAGTATGGGAACGAGGGGCACACTGTCCCTCAATATTTTAACCTGGATAGGGGGGGGGGGGGGGTGCAAACATGTCACTTTGCACCCAGCGGGGGCCCGACCCCAAATATTTAGGACGAACCCTTTTAATCATGATAATTGGAAATCGAGTAGTTGTGTTGTTGCGTTGTTTAATTGCGATGAACAGCATTATTATCAATGCCCCACGCCTCGCAATTTAAGAGGGTTCTCGGTGCCACTGACAGTTATTATCTAGATTTATTGTACGATTATGTTTAAAAGGGTGAAGGATGGCAATATGTAAACGAATATTCTATACAAAATGTAATGAAAAACATGGATGGAATTCCAATTATTATTCCAATCACTCCAAGCTAATGATGGTGATGCTGTGCATGTTTGTTCCTTTCCTTTCCACTTAGGAATATATTATATTATGTTTTGTCATTGTTTGTTCTTTAAAGAATATTTTGTAGACTACGTACTCTTGCTGTACAATGCAATAAGTATCAATCTATTATTAACCTATTGTATTTATTTGTTAATTTGAAAATGATAAATGAAACGAATCACTTTTACAAAAAATTAACTAGGTCTACATTATGTTTGTCTGTATAATCACATGTATCTAAGCATAAATATTGATTTAATATGGTTAAGGTAGACGACCAAAATTGGACCATACCAAAGTGACAATAAAACAGAATAATTAATATAACTTTTAAAAATGTACAACACAATGATTGTATTGATATTAATTACAGTTCACCTGATACAAAATTGGCATTGAATAATACAAATGATAATGATGATTATGATGATGATGAGGATGATGACGATGACGACGATGACGATGATGACGATTATGACGATGAAGATGATGATGGTGATGATGATGATGACGATGACGACAATGATGGTGGTGATGATGATGATGACGATGATGACGATGATGATGATGATGACGATGATGATGATGATGATGATGATGATGCTGATGACGATGACAATAATGATGGTGGTGATGGTGATGATAATGGTGATGATGGTGATGATGATGATGATTATGATAAAAATTAATGACAGCAATACTACTGTATACGAAGTCTGACAAAATTAAATATTGTTAAGCGTATGTTATACACCACGGATCTCCATTTTGAACTATACTATAGTTTGCGCGCACTGCATAACAACACTGAGCAATGTGTTACGCCCCATGCGCAGGGCGTTCGCAAGATGGGACCGCACGTCTGATTTCCGAATCTGAACTACTGTACCTACCTTTAAAGGGACTTAGTAACATTGTCCAAATCCTCAAAATCCAATTGGAATTATAGCGGTTCCCTCATACCTTGTTGTATTCGTATTAACAAAAAAAGCATGGGACAGGTTACGGTTTTTCAAATTCCCCTTTTGTTGAAAAGATATTTACGATTGAAGTGTTCAGATGTTAAATAATCCACGGGATCGTCAGAACCGTGTACAAGGTGAGTGCAATGAGTTAGTGATATCACTTTGCATTTTGGCTCATTACTCGGCCATATAACGTCCATTTAACTTGAAATTTTCACACACCACCCAGTGGACATATCAAATAACAAGAATATACATTGTATTAACCATTCATCACTTTTTGCACATGTCAACAAAGTTACTAGATCCCTTTAAAACACTCTTCTCCAAAAGTTAAGAAAGTGCATGTAGCACCCTTTTTTTTGCAATATATCGTCCAATACATGGTTATGATGTATTGTATGGATGTTTGTTGTGTTTTTTGTGTTTATCTATGTTAAGTAATTGTGTGATACTTTGTATACGGTGACACGACATATGCTCCGCCGACATATGCTCCGCCGACAATTGCTCCGAAAAATGCGACAAATGCTCCGCGACAAATGCTCCGCGAAATTTGCTCTACCGACATTTGCTCCGACGACAATTGCTCCGCCGACAAATGCTCCGCCGACATTTGCTCCGCCGGCAAATGCTCCACCGACATTTGCTCCGCCGACAAATGCTCCGCCGACATTTGCTCCGCCGACAAATGCTCCGCCGACAAATGCTCCGAAGATGCGACAATTGCTCCGCCGACATATGCTCCGCCGACAATTGCTCCGCCGACATTTGCTCCGCCGACAATTACTCCGCCGACAAATGCTCCGAAGATGCGACAATTGCTCCGCCGAAAATGCTTCGAATATGCGA
Source organism: Echinarachnius parma (assembly GCA_037951105.1). NCBI lineage: Eukaryota > Metazoa > Echinodermata > Echinoidea > Clypeasteroida > Echinarachniidae > Echinarachnius > Echinarachnius parma. The sequence goes on along the minus strand of JBAMJV010002906.1, from coordinate 42,874 downwards.
CAATTGCTTAGCCGACAATTGTTCCGCCAAAATATGCTCCGGAGATACGACATTTGCTCCGGTGACAATTGCTCCGCAGAAATATATGCTCTGAAGATGACAGTACTTCAAATCGTCCAAAAACAACATATGTTCCTCAACCATAATTGTTCCACCGACATTTACTCCGCTGAAGATTAAACTCTTGAATTAATTCTCAAGTACCTTTGGTATGAAGTGCGCTTTTAATCTCTTGTGAAATTGGAGTACAATCGATTCAGTAACCATCGATTCATTCAAATATTTTATTGGCTGGTTTGTTTGTTTCACGTTTCTTTATACAGGGTGGGGGGGGGGGGGGGGGGCAGTCAAGCCCAGTGTTGTAAGGATGCGTGACCCTGCAGCCTGCATCTAGTAGCAGAAGGGGAGGCGCAATAACACACAACACTGGCTTTAGTTTTTGATGTTACATTGGGGTTTGACTGGAGTCGACCACGGACCCTCATAGTATCCGAAAATGCTGTGATGAATAGTATACTGTTCCAAGCAATCATCAAGCGAAGGGCATGATACTGGTGTTAAGATCGATCATGAATAGAAAAAAGAAAAGTCTTTATAATCACTGTATTTGTATTACTCAGACTCTTTATGAATCAAGAAATTGTTCCGCATGAGTTCAAAATGTATCCACGTTTTATCAAAATTCAAAGAACGTTATTTTCACCCACTGTTAAATTTTCGGAGTTCCAATTTTGTTTAGATTTGTTCATCGTTCACTGAATAACGAGGGCCCAATTTGTGACACTTCTAAACGCCCCCCCCCCCCCCCCCCCCCAACCCCGTAAAAGCACAACCTTCCAATGCATTTTGCATTCTTATAAACGGAAGGATTGGCAGGAAGTAGCAGAAAATTGAAATTCAATAATCTAAGGAATTGAGGGGTCCTCTTACCTCCACAGTGAGGTAAGATGGACACTTCACCCCTTTAGTGACTATGACGTCATATTCCATAAAAAGCAATATGTGATCAATTTTATTGTTAATATGTGAATAATAGATTTTCTTCTAGACGATGTGATCTTTATTTAAAGGGGTAGTACAGTTTTGGTAAGGCTGAACTTTAGTAACCAACCCTGGACAGTTACTTGATAAACTAATGGTTATAACTCCACCATGCTCGAAAGGAATACAAAATTACAAACGACTTAGTAAAACGCCTGTTATCATTCAAAAAGAGCCATTTAAACACAAGAGGGCGCTTTTCTAAACAGGCATTGGTTTCAACCATTTTCATACAAAATTATGCATGTGGTGTTTTATTGGAATGATGATTAGATAGAGAGATCATCAACAACTATTCCAAAAATGATTTTGAAAATGTTTGAAAAAGTGCAAGCATTTAAAAAATATTATTTGGGCATTTGTCTGCGGAGCATTTGGCGGCGGAGCAAATGTCGGCGGAGCAATTGTCGCGGAGCAATTGTCGGCGGAGCAAATGTCGCGGAGCAATTGTCGCAGCTTCGGAGCATATGTCGGCGGAGCAAATGTCGGCGGAGCATTTGTCGGCGGAGCAATTGTCGGCGGAGCAAATGTCGGCGGAGCATTTGTCGGCGGAGCAAATGTCGGCGGAGCATTTGTCGACGGAGCAATTGTCGGCGGAGCATTTGTCGGCGGAGCAAATATCGCGGAGCATTTGTCGCGGAGCACTTGTCGCATTTTTCGGAGCAAATGTCGGCGGAGCATTTGTCGGCGGAGCATATGTCATGGAACCTTGTATACTGCTTTTTTATCATGTATGTTTTGTATTGCTTGGCAAAATAAACTGAACTGAACTGAACTGAACATGCATGATTTCCCCCTGGACTCGATTTATTATGAACTCGGCAGTCACGTCTTCAGGATGAACAGCTGGTAAAAAGTGCAGCTTTTAAGCACGCGCACAGAATAAAATAATTGCTTTTAATAGTTTTGCTATGTATCTCCTTCATGTTAACATATCCCGCAAAAGGTTAATTTATTTTGTCCCATAGTCATGATAGTGTACAGTAAAAGTGAGGGGAGTCTGTGGGCAACTGCCCAGGTAACTTCCCTTATTGGTGATGTTTGCCTCATGCGCTACCCCCCCCCCCCTTCCGTGGGGAAATTAAAGGGGTAGTATAGTTTTGGTAAGGCTGAGCTTTAGTAACCAAAATCTGCACAATAACATTACAAACTAATAGTTATAACTCCACCATGCTCGAAAGGTATAGAAAATTACAAACGACTAACTAAAAAGCCTGTTATCATTCAAAAAGAGCCATTAAAACACAGTCAAGAGAGCACACTCTAAAAAAGCATAGGTTTCAACCATTTTTCATACAAAATTATGCATGTGATGTTTTGTTGAAATAATGATTAAAATAGTGAGATCATCAATAACTATTTAAAAACCTCTTGAAAATTTGTGAAAAAGTGTAAGCATTTTTTAATTTTTTTTTATTATTGATATTATAGCCGTTTCTGAACCAATTTTGATCAAATAAAGTTTATTCTGTCATTAAAATTGTATGCTCTTTCAAATTTTACACTCAGTTTTCATTATCTTACAAACAATATTTCGTGCAGCGCCCTCTATACCAAAACTGTACTACCCCTTAAAAGAAATACGTTGTTCCTTTTTTGGTCTCCGTTCCAAGATGGCGCTAATGGTTATGTATTTACCGTCTCTGTAGCCAAACATCCCGCCAGAATAAACACTTGCTATATATTATGTAAACAACTGTTTAGTCTAGCATGTTTGATTTATTGTAAACAAAATATATGTATTATATCCTTTATTAATGAAATCCTGTTCATGATTGGTCTACATAGCGTCATGTGACCAAACATAGCAATGCCCATGGAAAAATGTGCTATACCGTGACGTCATTTTCATGGTATAGTGCTCTATACCATGAAAATGACGTCATAGATATGCGATCGATCAATGCGATCAATGGTTTTCATCGATATCAACACGATATACACAATATCAACGCGATATATCGGATCGGTATCGCTCCTCATAGACTTGTGTATAATAAACGGATCGTCTGCGCTGCAATATTTTTGTAAACAAACAACCAAAATGGCAGCCTCAGTTCGGTTCACATTGATTGATTAATGACGAGGATTTAGAGGAGTTTATTGGTTCTACAGATAGTGAAAACACAAAAAAAAACAGATTAAATACGGACTGTCAAGATTCAAGGAGTACTACTCTCTCACTAATGTGAATTTTGACGATTTAGCGAGCACAGACATTGGTGAATTAGACAAGCTTTTGTCGCGTCGCGGACTTTTACGCTTTACGGTGACAGAAAAAGCACTATTTTCTTCGGGGCTGCGCCCCTCTGAAAATAGTGCTTTTCCTGTCACCTCGGAATCCATAATTTCAACTAGAGGCACTCAGTGCATGGTATATTTGTTTACTATGGCGAAATATAACATTTACAATAATATGTACAATTGCAATATCTTCTGGGAGAAATGCCATGGCCGGTGTATCGGGGAAGATAGTGTTCTGTGTTGTTATCAAAGTTCGCACTCTGCTATATATACAAATATTTAGTCCAGCACGTTTAATATACATATATTATTGTAAACCAAATATGTATGGTTGCGAAATTAACATTTACAATATGTACAACTGTAACCACTGGCGTACCCAGGATTTTTTCAAAGGGGGGGGGGGGGGGGGGTGTCTGTAGAAAATTTTCGAAGCCGAGACCGACCAGGATTTGTCGCAATTTTCGAGACCGAGACCAGGTTCTTTCAAAATTTTCGAGGTCGAGACCGAGATCCTTCAACATTTTCGAGACAAAGATCATCGGTAAAGATGGTCGAGACCAATAAAATGTGGTCTTGAGACCAGTTACAAGTGGTAAATGGGTGGGGGGAGGGGGGAAGGGGGTTCAAACCCCCCAAAACAGTCATTTTGGGGTAAAAAGGGGGGAGGGTTTGAACCCCTATGCCTATGAGTGTAACATCTTATGGGAGAAATGTCATGACCGGTGTATCGGGAAAGATAGTATTCGTTGTTGTTATCAAAGTTCGCACTCTGTTATCGAATAAATAATTATCCTGAGTGACCGAGTTGAAAAGGCATTATGTGCATCTGTCTCGCCTGTCAAGATAAAATGTGTGTGGAGAACGTTCTATACCGAAGATCATTTTTGTGTATGGGTTTCGTGTTTCCGACATAACATTGAACCTGTGTGTAACTTTGCACTGTTTGCATGGCGGTCGCAAGATGGCGCCGCCCATCTGATTTACGAATCCGAACTACCTTTATAAAGACATGAAAGAGGGTTTCGTGTTTCTGACATAACACTGAGCCTTTTTGTACTTTGCACCTTGCGCAAGGCGGTCGCAAGAAGGCGCCGCCCATCTGATTCATACGAATCCGAACTAACCTTTCCTTTAAGAGATAGGCCTACTCTTCTTCATGTTCATACCCCACTCCTCGTGGAATGTAATTGTATACAGAGGAGGGTGATGAGGTACACTCACCTGTAAACATCGAAACAGGGGGGAACAAGATATGAGGATATACCAGATTGTTGTGCGTGGGGATGTACATGGCGGACCGAACCCTCTTGAACATTTCCGAACATTCGTATTAAAGAAGGCTAGTTTGTGTGCCATTGTGTATTTCACTGAGGCATTGTGTATTTCACTGAGGCATTGTTTATTTCGCACCATGCGCAAGGCGTTGGCAAGATAGCACCACGCGTCTGCTTTATGATTTCGAACTACAATGTCAAAATCCTCACAATCCAATTGGAATTATAGCGGTTTCCCTCATACATTGTTGTATTCGTATTTACAATATAAGCATGGGACAGGTTTCGGTTTTTCGAATGTCCCTTTCGTAAAAAAAAAAGATTTATACGATATTGAAGTGTTCAGATCTTAAACTATCAACTGGATAGTTGTAACCGTGAATATCACGTTGCATTTTTGCTCATTACTCGTCCATAAAACGTCCATTCAACTTGAAATGTTCACACAGTACCTAGTGGACATATCAGATAAACATTGTATCAACCATTCATCACTTTTTTGCACATGTCAACAAAGTTACTAGATCCCTTTAAATGTATAGGGCATGGCCGATGTCTTGCGAGACAAGCATGAGTGAACCGAACCCTCGAAATAGCTCGAATGCTCCACCATGTCCACTCCATCGGGAATTATTTAGGGTAGTTATACATAAAGTAGGTTACAATGAGGAGGGTCATCGCGTGTAGGCTGCATGCTGACTGTCGTGTGAACTTCAAGGATGGGGGAGATTGTGAATAGGTTATCTTGAGTAAAGCAATGACTCGGGACAGGGTGCTCGAGTTTTACGAACCCTCGACAAAAACCGACCTTATTTGAAGAAAAGAAGAAAAAAACCTAGAACGAGAAGAACAACAAACCAAAGAGCTACAAAAGTAAGTCATAGCGTCCAATAAAAACACCGACGACACTTCACACGCAACCACTACGCAATCATGCCAATATAAAGAGGACTGATAATTACTTAGTTCGCCATGTAGGTTTATTTTTAGATTATTTAATTTTACCGGTAAGTATATATAAGAGAAGATTCTTCTGACCAGTCCGGAGGCCGGAGCGATCAACCTTTTCTCTCGCCGGGCTTTCATCACCGTCAAGCCGTTAACTCTTAAAGCGCCACGGTCATACTGCAGTTCCACAGCCAATCAATGTATTGTTTGGCTTACAATTGCACCAGTGCACTATAAGGCTTAATGTTCAGGAAAGGTCGTTTCAATATTCTCCGTCGCCATCAACACGCATCGCCATAATTGTGAAAATCGGCTTATCTTAAGCGAATTAATGCGACTTACAGTAGGTTTACATCTACGATAGATATAGTGTCGGAGGAGAACCGGATAACTAGGGAAGGTCAATTTACAGGGAGGGGTGTAATAAGGGTGCCAATGGATGTGGGGACTTATAGCGATGTCACGGGGAAGGGGGTACAGTGAGCACGTGGCCCCAAGAATTTGACCAAAAATGATTAAAAAAAAAACAATCTTAAAGGAGATCATTTATTAAATGATACAGAATGTAAATAATGGAATGTGCCCCCAATAATTTAGCGTGTACGACCACGCCATACGTCACTGCAACCTCCAAATGTGTGATGAATATCTCTGTAAGCATACTTTATAATATGGGGAGGAATCAGTGTAGGGTTAGCGAAGGGGGGGAGGGGGTTATATATAGGTGTGGATCTGTCACTTTCTTCGTGCAATCATTCAATCACTACGCTACCCACGCAACTAAATGAGGGCTATAAAAACACGACTGCATGGTCATCTAATGTAGATGTGTCTAAAGTCGGTACTATTGCGTGCATTTTTGTAACAATAAAGATATATAATAATAAAGAGTAGGCAATATCGCACAGTGTCATTCACCTTTGCTATTTCGATTGTTGAGAAAAGACACATACTATACTGACGCATATTTCTGGAGAATTTGCTACATATAACAATTCTAATTTTAATGGAAACGTGACTTGCGTCATATCAACAGTTATATTAGCCTAGTTCGAGAAATGTATTTGATATTCTACCGTTTATAGTAGTATATAGATGGAATGTTTTGGCATTTAGCAAATTGACAAAATGGTTTGGAATTGCACTTTCACGGCAAATAGGCACGGGAACATTTTGTTTTGCGTTCGAATAATGTTTATTTTCGATATAAATAGAAAATGCACTTCGTTTTAAAACAGTGTATACTTACTATGAACATGATAAATTTCACTCACAATAGGCAGCCTTTCCCTTTTTCATTAATCGTACTCATTTTGCAGATGAGAGAGATTGTTACAATAATGCCATACGATATTGGTCATTTTCACAGCGCACACATCTAATGAGACTTGAACAATTCATATTTTCCTCAAAAGAGATTATTGGAAACAGGGACAATTGCATTATGAAAACCCTAGTTCATTTGTCTATATTTTGTAATGGTCTCTCTCTCTGAACGAACACCAAATACATTATGTTACAAAAAAATGGAATCCGTTAGTAATTTTTTTTATTTTTATAATAACTGATCCTTTAATTGATACGGAATGAATGATGCGGCGAACAATTATACTATTGTATTTTCTACCTAATTTCCAGGTATGGAACGTTATTATAAAACGTATAATGATTAATAATAATACTATGTAATCAATGTGAACTACACATTTTTACGAACCATACCATTTGTCATGTTTGAAGTCACGACATTAAAGCAAAGATGAGATTATGTATCGTAAAGTTTGCAAAGTAAAAAATATTTACAACCTTAACCCCATTAACATGATTAAGTTAAATGTATGTAACCCATATTATTAGAGAGACGATAGTTATAGCAACATAAGACATTCTACTTTCATACGAGGCATGTAAGGCCCATATGCCATCTTGGCTTTAACTGCATAATTTTTAGTAATAAATCATCTAAGAATAAGAATAGATTTAATTTTGCCACGATAGTCGTATATACGAGCTCCCTTCACCCCGCCCTGCACAAAAATAAAGTACCCGTATGTCGAATATGTTGATTGATTCATCACAAACTAACCAATCATCACTAACTTCGTCGACAATATATATATATCTACTGACTTAACTAACCCTAATCCTAACTACTCTAACCATGACCTTAACATTACACTGACTTATTATAATACTACATGTAGACCTACTGCAGACGTATGACCTGCATGTTCGTTTCACCGGAGCCGAGACTGCCAAAGGGACGGACTCCGATGATATAACGCTCACTGGGGATGAGGTTGCGCAGCCAATATGAACGGCGACGGGGATTGTGGATTATGATATTGCGACAATGGCAGAAGCTTGGGTCCTGGGCTGAAATTCGAAGAAAATAATATAAGTTGTGGAAGTTAAACAGAAGAAATATGTTCATAGTGTTTTCATTATTTCATCTTTGTTCATCATATTTCATTGTTTCATCATTATGAAACGATACAAAAATCAGGCAATTCATACAACTAAATCCTGTCCAGTTACATGTCTTGATTAATAGCTTTAATCAAAGAGCATTTGCAGATAAATATCTGGCACGTTTGAAATAAAGTATTGTTATTATAAAATAGAACATCCAAGTAAACCTATAGCAATAATTTCATATTATTAAAATGAATGAATTAATATGTTGCATTTATCTATCTCATTAAGATTAATATACATAATCACAAAACTAAAATTGTGTTAAAGACAAAATAGATGAACGATCATTCATTAAAAAAAAAAGTGTTACTTGGTATCATCATACCCTTCTTGATCTGAATGCGGTACCCGCGTGGTTCACCGGGCCACACTGAGGGCGCTCTCCATCTTAACATGACTCCACCCATTGACTTCAAAGTCGTTCTGAACGATGGTACGATTGATGAATCTATGAAAAAACATCAAATCAAGTGCACAATTAAATTTCATTTCAATGTCAATTTCATTTCAATGTCAATTTCTTGACACTGCCAATATTACGGTTACGCGTTATTTTCGTACAATTGTTATGTCGATGCACTTCAATTAAAATTTGTAATCAAACTTTTAAAAAGTGAAGCTCTGAGGAACAATAATTTTCATTAATTAAGTTAAGGCATTCAAACGCACGTACTGTTAAGTTACCAGCAATGTTACTATCGTCCTCCTAGCATGCTTACGCTGAATAATTTTAACAAATATTCTGTTTTGCATTTTGATATTAAAAAAAAAAAAAATGCACCAGTCCAGTGTCCTTTTCACGAGCTATAAAACTGTTTTTACGGTTTCAAGAATTGACATCAAACTTGTTTGTGGTTCAAGTTTTAAAATGCCTTCTTTGTTCTATGTTTTCTTTTTTAAAGGTTAAAAATGAAATAAAACAATTGTTTTACCATCTATTCCAGAGGCAAAGCTTGTCTCATCGGTCCTACGAACTGATATACTCGCTGGGTATGCGTAGGACATCTCGTCATCTGTCACGTGGACAATTACGGAATACGATATGTCAGGTGACCCATCATGGCCGACCATGTGATTTCCACTCTGGGCTGGTACGCGTACGATGCATCTACTGTCATCGCTAGACCGAAGAACGGAGTTAGATCTTGGTAAAGGCTGCATGTCGATCTGGAAACTACCCGTGTTTTCACAATCTGTAACTATCAAAATGGTCGCTAATGCGTTCCGGTCTCTATTTGCGATCACGGGAACGGAAGTGGTCCCTCGGTCCCGATTCCTGTCTGCCGGAACGGTCATTCGAGCTTGACCGTTCTCCTCATAGTGCAACACGTAGACCGGTTTGTCGGATTCGACTGTGTACATGACACCGGGCTGCGATCGTTCCATTGACGATTCGCCAGCATTGAGGACGGTTGCAACGTCGGACCCACCGCCACAGATCCTGACCGTCGTCTGATCCAACCTGGCGTAAGTTGTAAAGACGGTACGCTCTGAAGAATCGAAGGACGTCAGAACGAATCTCTGTCCCCAATGGTTGACCGGTAGGAGCGCAAACGGTTGTCGGCAAATAGATCTCGCCGGCGTGTTCGGCGAGCAGAAGTCGCCGACGATGACCGATATAGGATTAACTGAGGTGATCGTAGTGCCCGTTAGATCCCCTTCACTTCGAAGCACGAGCGTCTCGAACGCCTGGAGGTCGACCTCAAACGCATCGCCGTCAGTGTACGGTCTCCCTCCGAACTCAACGGGTGCACTTGGCTGGATTCGAACCCTGGCACCACTCTCGACGACCGCAGTGACGAGAAGCTCTGTCTGAGAAGCCGAAGCTGCATTTAGGTTCTCGCGGGAATCGACAACAAAATACTCAGTCCCGAGCACTGGTGTCGGGAACGCGAGGAAGGACGTGAGGTAACTAGGGTCCGTATGTTCCTGGTGCATGCGGACAATGACAGGTGCATCGGACTGGATGCGAACTGCACTTGTAACCGTACCAACATCTTTTCCCGACAGTTGGCAGTTGAGGAGGGCGGGAATGGTGCAGCCTTCTCCAACGGAGAAAGTCAAAGTCCTGGCGTCTGTCCGACCCGGGACTGTCAGGTTGATGCTCGCCGAGGAGTGGAGTCCCGAGATGTAGAGCTTGGGTGTGTCATCAAAGACGACATCTTCACCATAGTTAGTGTAGAAGGCTGGAATCACAAAGTCCGTACCGGCAACTGCAAAACCGCCTGAATAGTTGCATGAAAATAAAATACATATTTAACATTATTGTACAGCCATACATTAATAACTTAGAAATGGTTCAGCAATACTATACTCTTCATTATTCAGTCGCTCCAAATTGGCAGGGGATCGAATCCATGGCCGCATGGTTACTAGGCGGGCATCATTACCACCATGACTACCATGACGAGTGTACAGTAGGAGTAACTTTATTTAAAGGCACTATCACATCGATGAGGGTACATTTAAATTGGTTTATCAAGGACATATTTGGGGATAAACATGCTAAATATCACATCACATCACATCGGCATAATTACATTATCATGCTATTAAATTGACTGGGTGTTTATAAAATTGTCTGCTATAACATCAATATATTTTAGACAGTTGAATAAAATCAATCAAACTTTTCTTCTTGAGGAACATTCTCAAAATGCATAAGATCATTCATTTAAAATCAAAATGAATTGTACAAGTGCCAGTAAGTTTGAATAATACTTGAATCAGTAAAATAATGTAAATAATTTACCCGGTATGATCAATATCACACAAAAGCTGAAATACAGAAACAGTATGTCCATGTTGTGTCAGAAATATCCACCTGCTATTCTGAACATAGTCACGTATGCAATGTAACCAACTTACATACTACCATTTATCATTTCGCAAGCAAATAAATACACGTTCTTATTACGCAATTTATCAATCGGGTCAAGCAACGCGCTTTGCATTCGTAACACTTGTGTAGATTTATTAAAGCTGTAAACACTGATTGGTACAGATTTATCTATCAGAGGGGGAATTATGGAACGAAAATTAAAGTAATTTGGGGCACGTCGTTAAGCGAACTGAAGGAGTTGAGAAAACGAATACTGCAGGCGAAATTGACAGGGAAAACGTAGGCAGACGTCGTCCACCGCCCTCTTGGACTGATGATATCAATAAAGTATTTGGGGAATGAATGAAGGGTGCAACACACTTGGCAGAAGGTAAGGTTACACGGCGTGCTCTCGTGAAGACCACAGTAGCGGCACATGAGCTAGATGATGTCGGATCGGAAATGTTTCAAAACTATTAATGATACTTGACATTTTTGTCTTACATTGTAGTTAACAAAATGAATTACATGATTTTAAATTAAACAAACTTTAGTGTATAATCTAACTAAAACATTCATTTCAATTATCTGTGTGTGTTGAGGTATACGTATTCACATAATGGTGCTTCAAATGTATATATGTCCCTTAAAACCTTAAATCTTAACATACCACCGATTACCATTATAAATTGTAGCTCTGTGTAAAAATGCCCCATCGGCACGGTATGGGTTAGTCTGATGCAGTCCTCGGGAAATGAAGACGGAAGTAAGTCGGGTTTCCCTTCCGGGTGACCTTAAACTAAGGAGTCACAGTTTATACAAAACGTGTGATTCCACTTTATTATAAAATGTTTTCAGATGACATAATAGGTCACTCGGCGAATGATGTTTGTATATTAATGTCAGCACAACATTAATCGCAATTTCATTGAACATAAGTTCATCCTTCATTGTATGACTTATAATTATTCGCGTATACATGTGTATAAGTGTTTTGAGTCATATATCATTATGAGATCATGGTGAAACGTTATGTTTGAACAAGCACAGTGAATATGATTGTATTTGTCATGAGCTGAAGATCCGGACAGGAAAATACGGTTTCAGCTCCAATGTGTGTAGTACCCGTCTCATATGAATCGAATCACAACTGTTTCTAAAACCCAATGCGGTATGAAACATATTAGATAACACCGCCATCTGTAGGCAATAGTGTGAAAACCTAAGATTCGTTCTATGATATGTCACACATGTCTCCTCACGCATACTCATACCATTACCAGAGAGGTGGGAAGACACCTCTCTGCTCATACTTTTGAAGGAATACATTCAATTTAAAGCTGGGTTCCCACTGCCGATCAGATCAACTCGATCAAGCCCGATCAGGCTATTTTGGCATATTTTTGCCTGTTCGGGCTTGCTCGGCAAGGGCGATCGGGGTCGATCTACCTTGATCGGCATGGTCCCGCTCCCTACACGAATATTTTTGACAGTCAAAAATATTCGTGTAGGGGTCGAGAAGGCAAGCGATCGAACAGCGATCGTGTATTGATCGAGTGGAGGTCTAGCTGGTCGGGAAACGATCGTATAGAGATCTAGTTTGGTCTGGATGGATTTTTTCCACCGATCATCTCGATCTATACTCGACTACGACACGATTGGTTCCCGATCAACTCGATCATGGTTCGATCTGTTTTTATTAACAACTCGACCACTACACGAGCGCTACGCGACTTCCTTAAACCGCTACTCTCATTTTTTCGCTGCTACTCGAGCGCACTCGATCACATCCCGAGCACGAAGAGCTAAATGTAGAGTGTGCACTACTGCTGACATTGAGTGAGATGATGGTGACGATGATGATGATGATGATGATGATGATTATGATGACGATGATGATAATGATGATGATGATGAATTTGTGATCAAATGAAACAATTTTTTAAAATCATCTTTTAAACGTCATAAATTAGAATCTAAAACATTTCAATCGTAATGTTGTTTAAACGTTATTGGAATATTGTAGCTAAATCTGTTAGTATGTCATTATAACATCAAGTTCATGTATTAAGGACATTTTAAAGAGACTTTTATAAAATGTTTCGCTCTAGCATTTTAAAAACATTAATTTATTGACATTAGTAGTAAATGTTTTTATTTAAGAAATAAATCAACATTTAAAAAATGTTTCTCACCTTACTTTTTCTAGAAATTGTCTTTTAAATATTGATGCAGAATATCATGCGAGTATTAGACATCATGAATCATGACCTTTTCTATTTTAGTATAAAGAGATTTTTTAAATGTTAAAGGGGTAGTTTAGTTTTGGTAAGGCTAAACTTTAATAGCCAAAACCTCACACAGTAACATTATAAACTAATAGTTATAACTCCACCATGCTCGAAAGGTATACAAAATTACAAGCGACTAGGTAAAAAGCCTGTTATCATTCAAAAAGAGCAATTAAAACACAAGAGGGTGCTTTTTAAAAAGGCATTGGTTTCAACCATTTTTCATACAAAATTATGTATGTGATGTTGTATTGATATAATTATTAAATAGCGAGATCATCAACAACTTAAAACAAAAAAACGCTTTTGACATTTTAAAAAAAAGTGCAAGCATTTTTTTTCTACATATATCATCTAATTATTTGGGCCCAAATAATTATATTATGATATTTTAGCCGTTTCTGGGTCGATTTGACCAAATAAAGCTCATTCTGCCATTATAATTGCATGTTCTCTCAAATTCGACACTCAGTTTTTCATTACCTCACAAAACAGTTTTTTATGTGCAGCGCCCTCTCTACCAAAACTAAAACTACCCCTTTAAAATGTTGATAAATGAAACATTTTGTAAAATCATCGTTTAAACGTTTAAATTTGAATATAAAACATGATCGTATGTTGTTTAAACGTTATTGGAATATTTTAGCATAATCTTGATTATGTCAATATAACATCAAGTTTTCTGCTTTAAAGCCCAAGTTCAGTTTCGGAAAGTAGCCGAATACATATATATTGATCATTATTGTTGAATATGTATTGAAATAGGGCTTTTGTGGTACAAATCTGAACCTAAGCATCGTTAAATACAGAAATATCGGAATAACTCACTATTTCGTAATACACGTAGCGTACATGGCGTATGGGGCGATATATATCTATGCCTACATTGCTATAATTATGCCTGGATAATCCTATATTAGTATAATTATATTCTTTCACATTATTGGTAATAAGAGCTTTCATTTCATTTTTTGAGAGGGGGGGGGGGTGGGCAGTTTCCAAAACTGGTCTTTACCTTTAAGGACATTTTGAATATACGTTTATAAAATGTCCCGCTCTTGCATTTTAAAACATCAAGGTATGACATTTAGTAGTAAATGTTTTATCTAAGAAAAAAAAAAATCAACATTAAAAAATGTTTGTCATACTTACATTTTCTAGAAAATGTCTTTTAAACATTAATGCAGGATGTCATGCGATTATTACACAGCATGATTCATAACATTTTCTTTTTCAGTATATATAACTATTTTTTATGTTAAATTTGTGATAAAATGAAACATTTTGTAAACTCATCTTTAAAACGCCATAAAATGTGAATCTAAAACATTTTAATCGTAATGTTGTAGAGAAACGTGTTTGGAATATTGTAGCAAAAACTTAAATTATGTTATTATAACATCAAGTTTATGTGTTAAGGGACATTAGAAAGACCTTTTAAGAATGTTTCGCTCTGCATTTTAAAAACATTCAGTTATAGACATTAGAAGTAAATGTTTTTTTAAGGAAAGAATAATACCATTTAAAAATGTTTGTGATATTTACATTTCATTTGAACATGTTTGTTTAACAATGAATAAAAATACAAATCGAAAAAATTTCAGTCCTTATGTTTGTTGAAACATTTTTTTAAATATGTAAAACAGATCTTAGATTTTGTTATCATAACATCAGGTTGATGTTTTCAAGACATCTTAATTATATACTATTATAATATTTGTTTTTGCATGATACACATTTTATTATCACATAGAAGTTAATTGTTTTTTCTTAAAGGAAAAATCAACATTTAACAAATGTTGTGTCATATTTTGTTTCTGGAAAATGTTGTCTTAAACATTTTAAAATAGAGTGGCATTTGTTTTTTATAAAACATTCCTCACAACAATTATTTATCTAAAAATATTATTTCTGTTTTAATTATATTGTAAATATGTTTCAAAAATAACATTTTATTTAATGTTGTATTATATATTATTAAAACATTCACTAAAAAAATATAATGTTACTTAAATATTTTTTATACTGTTTCTTAGAAAACATTTGAAGTTAACAACTTTGGACCTTACGGAAATGTTTTTAAAATGTTTTGTGTATAGTATAACTGGGTATAGTATCTTGAAGACATAGCAACATCGCAGTTTATTTGTTTGCACAGATGTGCAATGACTTATTCATGATAGCTCCGGCAGGGCGGTCGTGATAGGGAACCCTCAGGCGGGATGGCTCTGGGGGGTGCTGCTGTAAAGGGAATTGTGTTACGTTTGTCTTGGTCTTAATCGTAATATTATTATTAATCTTAGTCTAAGTCATTATTGATCCTTGATCTTCGATGATTCAAATACTGATCAAAAGCGAACTTCTGCAAACACAAACGAATTCACGACTCATCGTCGACTCCTGTACGAGCAGGTCGACCTGCCCGAGTCGAGTTCGTGTAGAGATCGTGTTGACGTCCAGTTGGTCTAGATGGTCTAGTAACATATCGTATAGGGATCGATATATGCATCGTAATGATCGAGTAGAGATCGATGTTGTTGTCAAGGTATACGTCGCGAAGAAGTCGTGAATGTGTCGGATGTGGGTCGTAAACGATCGAATAGCGGTCGGAAGCAGATCGTGTCTAAGGACGATCAAGCATTTGGTCGAGATTGGTCGGGGTAAAAATGTGCCGATTGGGCGATCGAGCTTGATCGAGTTGATCGATCGGCAGTGGAACCCACCTTAATGTCTCCTCAGATAATAATAAAAGCTTACAAATTAAAGGTAAAGGCGAGTGTAAAGGCAACGGGTGACACCTCTGATTGATTGTCATTTCCAATGAAGTAATTCACGTCACCGTAGTGCTATTAGTATTATGCTGATTATCTTGTCTTGTGTTGAATATTTTTGTAAATGTTTACCAAACGTTTTTTTTCTTTTCTGTGTAGATGAGGTATTTTTGTACAATTATTTGCTTGAAAAATGTATTCACATGCTATATGGTATTGTATAGTACTCGAATGTCGAACAGTTAGAATGTGCTTCGTTTCGTACGCAGATGATTTATAATAGAGACACAATTATACCTGTTATCCAAAGAACGGTCATGTAAAGTCATAACAATCTAGACAGTGCCAACTTTTGTGATTTATTGTATACCAGGGTGGCCCAAAACAAACGGACCGGGAGGCACTTTCCAAAATATAGTAACACAATGATTATGTCCATCGGATACGGTGTATTTCCAATGAAAAACGATACCAAGAACAGTCATTTTGGTCGTGTATTTTTTGTTTAGGGCGCTATGAGTGACAACCATGTCAGGTTCCCATTTTGGTCAATTTGATACCAAGTCAGTGCCGGATAAATCGCACTTACTGCCCGTCATAGAATCAAACAACGAGCAATACGCGTGGCCAGTGTTAGTGTGCATTTCAGCAGTGGCCGAGACAATTAGCATAGTTGTTTCGATGCTATGACGGGCAGTAAGTGCGATTTTTTTTTCAGGCACTGACTTGGTAAAAATTGACATAATAGGGAACCTGACATGGTGTCACTCACAGTGCCCTAAAACATAACTACACGACCACAATTACTGTTTTGGGTGTCGTTTTACATTAGAAAGACACCCTATCCGAGAGACATAATAATGTTGTTATGTTATTTTGGAAGAGCCCGTTCGTTTTTTAGGCCACGCTGTACATCTAAGTTTCGTATATTTACCCCCCCCCACCCCCCCCCCCCCCCCCTCGGTGGGGAGGGCGTTATTTAATGGCCAAGTATTCCTGAAAGGTGCAAAAAGCTCTCCAACGTCTCCCCGTTACGTCATAATTTGAAGCTTTGATGGTGGCGACAGTATACAGGACAGCAAGCACGCGCTGACATTATTATCTGCGGAAACGTGAGCATTCACGAAATCCTCTCGTTGACGTAATCATGTCATTGTTGACGTCATAAGCCAGTTGACAATCCATTAAACAGAGTCGCCTAGATGTGTACAAACAACCTTTAACCCTCGCGGTCCCTCGGACACAATAGTATACGTATGTAAACATCAACCACTTTATTCCATGCCTTGATACTAAGGGGATTAACAATAATAACTGGCCACAACCATTACAAGCTCTTCGAAAACGGCATCTAAAGGCACAGTCCATACTGACAATTTTCACGGCGAATCGCAACGATTTGACGTTCGTCGAGAAAATCGGCTTAGGTCGTGTTGCATCGTATTACACTGTATCGGTTCTTCCCCAAAACCATGGGCGTAGATCTGTCATTGATACCCATTCAACTATAGTGGGATGATCTATTCATTCATCCCCCCTGATGAATAGGTATTACGTAAGTCGCTACGCCCATGCCCCAAACCGAGGCTAAATAGAGTTGATTCGTTCTAGGTAAAATCGTTGCGAGTCGTTGCGAGTCGCCGTGGAAAATCGTCAGTATGGGGACTGGGCCTTTATCGACATTATGTCATTTCGATCCACCTTTTAATTTCATTCTCAGAAAACGTGAGCGAATAATGAAGAGGGATATTCAGCCTTGGTGTTCGAGTGTTACTATAGCAATAATATCGTGAATATATAGCCTTGGTGTTTAAAGTGCATCTCGGTATCCTCGCGGGCGCCAAGCAGATTAAAAGAAGAAAACCTCGAGAAGAAAACATGCAGAACGAGAATGAATTAAACATTTGTATGACATCACAAAAATAGCCATGTGTGTACATGCTGTGACTGTAACGTCAGTCCTAACATTTCGTTCATGGGCGTAGGGGCACATATTTGTTTTCCAGGAGCTGACATTGCCGAATGCCAGTTTCCCAATGTTCATATGACAAAAAAAACAAGACAAAACAACAACAAATACAAAAATTCAAACCAAAAAAAAGGTGATCATGATTAAACCACCCGGATGGTATACTTTGTATGACTTCTCCCGAATATGACACGTATTTTGCCCGAATATTAATGATATGTTTTGCCCGAATATAACCGTTTTAAACAATTCCAGGGGAGGCTGCATCCCCAGTCCTCCTGCCTCCCCCCCCCCCCCCCCCTCGCTCATACGACTACGACTTCGTCTACACACATCATTAACCATGATTACATCTACTAACAGATTCATAATTTAGAGGCATATATGGATTGGGATAAGGGTTAGAGAATCAGGGCTAGGTTTAGGTTCGGGGTCAAGTTTAGGGTTCGGGAATGAACAGATCCAGGTTTCATGTACAATCTTGAGTGACTTAGACTTTCTTAAAGGGATCTATAAAACTTTGTTGACATGTGCAAAAAGTGATAAATGGTAGATACAGTGTGATCTGATATGTCCACTGAGTAATGTGTGAACATTTCACGTTAAATGGATGTTATATATTGGCCGAGTATATGATCGAAAATGCAAAGTGATATTCACTCATTGCACTGACATTGTACACGGTTATGACTTTCCAGTGGATAGTTTTAAAAATCCGAACAATTCAATCGTAAATATCATTTTAACAGAAGGGGGGGGGGGGACCTGTTCCATGCTTCCATTGTTAATACGAATACGGCCAAAGGTATGAGAGAACCACTATAGTTCCAAGTAAGTTTTTAGGATTTGGACAATTTTACTAGATCCCTTTAATGGATTAGATCAACTGACAAGAACTATTGTAGTTCTACGGAAGGGGTGAGCCAGCGGTCATGCCAAATGTGCGAAACGTTTGTCAGTAAACCCTCCTCTTTACAGGACACGTCGCATCGATCTTTGTAGAACATTTTCAAGATTTAATATCGTGCATTAATGTGCACCCTTGGCGCTGGAAGGTCCATACGAATGCGTCCGCATGAAACTCCGCCATGTTCGATTAACTCTCGTCATCCCAGACAGATGCTCTGTGCCATGAACAGTGTCCGTACAATTTGCATCCCTCGCTAATTTATGTAGTGTTGGGTAAGTGATATTTTTGCCCCGAAGCAAGACACGTGGCAGGGAAACGGACCACGTTGGACAGACGTCATGAGCGGGTTATGTTGCTGCCCGTGGCGTAGAAGGAGAGGGGGTTGGGAGAGTAAGGGCCAAGGCGCAAGTGGGGGGGGGGGGGGGGGGGGTAAGTTACCTCCAAACAAAATGATATACCACCCACCCCCCCCCCCCCCCCCCCCACCCCCCCCCCACCCCCCTCCCCGACTGTACCAACCCCATCATCGGAGAGAAACAGAATACAGAACGATCGCATCAAAATACTATTCTGGCACTAAGTCTCCTCTTCATGATGGGGCTATGCCGTCCTCTTGGGTACTCGCCCCCATCTGTTTGCCCCCCCTGTCTGAGTTGGCACATGCACTGGCTACGCCCCCCCCCCCCCCCCCCCCCCCCCTGGCTGGCGCTGAGTAGCCACTCCATCCCAGCAAGTCAAGGAGGTAATTGATCCACCTCCCATCATGTTCCGTGATTATATGATGTCATTCGGAGAAAAGAGGGAGAGACATTCTTTAACACATCCTTTCATTGACGTAATTCGATCCTACCATACCACGGATCGCCATGATGTCCGTTCTGTTGAAAGAGAGAGAGACATTTTTTTAAGGGAAAGTTGAGTTTTGGTATAGAGGGTTTACTGCAGTCTAGGACAATCAAATCCACTAGATGAAGATTAGACTTTCAATCAGATAATAACCAAGAAGCGAGACTTCAGCTAGTCAACTTCGGACATCTTTATTCTTACTAATGTAATCACGTTCTGCATTATATTATAATCTTCATAGTATATATCCCATTATGGACGTGGTGTAGCAAGATTGGTAGAGCGCGCGCATTCCAATCGTGAGATCCCGAGTCCGAACCCTATGTAATGTATGTCCGCCCCGCTTTTATATTTATCCTTCAGCAAGATAATTAATCCACTATTGCTGCCCCCTACCCAGGAGTATACATGGGGACCAGGTAGGAGTGGAACGTGTATGCAGTTGTTCTTTGAGTTCGCCACGTGGCTGCCAGACTGCCTTCTCCCCAAGAGAGTGGAAAGTGCGGCTTGATTGTGAGTTGTGTCCTATGAACGGGGTAATACTATCATTGTAAAGCGCTTTAATAGACAATGTTACAGATGACTATCAATCATACTGGGCGCTATAATAAATCGGGTATATTATTTTTACATGTATATAATACTAATCCTCATCTCAGAATTTAAGCTCCTTGCTATATCGTTACAGCTCCAGAGCGCCTTGTTCGTGTTTGACACCTGTTTATTTCCGTATAATCATGGTACCGATCATCAAGATCAGTATACCTCCCATGGATGTGTATCCATGGTAACCAAGCCAGAAGCGTTGATGCTATTCCATGGGTCTTATAGTCATGATAGTTGAATTACCTCACCCAACTTGTCGAAATAATTCAATTCGCATCTACATACCTGAAGCCCTGAACTATGACTGGTTTGATCAAAATATTATTTTGTAATTTCCCAAGCACACTTTTTAATAAAATACCGTCTGAAGTTTGGGATGATTTGAAAGAATGATATTAGTGTAGAATAACTTGAATCTTGATATATTTTGATGTGTAGGTCTATGATAGAGCTTGATCGCAGTGTATAATAATAATGGTAATACTTCAACTACTATTTGTGTTTTTACAACTTTTGATATTACTACTACTACTGCTACTGCTACTGCTACTGCTACTGTTACTGCTACTACTACCCAGCTAGCCACCTGACGTCGTGCCATCGTTGGGCCGATGTCATTTTTGTTGTAAGGGGACGTTGGGCCAACATGCGACATGCGACGTCACCGAGACGTTAAAATGTCCGCCAGCCCAACATCAGCTCGGCGTCTTTTTTTAATGCTGGCCCAACGTCATTTAGCGATTTCGGCCCAACATCAATTATTGACAATGGCCCAATGTCAGTTCTAACGTAGGCCCAACATCGATTCCTGACGTTGAGAGAACATCAAGTTTTGACGACGGCCCGACGTTAAAATGTCCGCCAGTCTAACATTGTCCCAACATCATTTTGTGATGTCGGGCAAATGTCAATTTCCGACAATGGCCCAACACCGAATCCTGACATAGGACAGATATCAAATTCTGATATGGGCTCGACGTTAAAATGTCCGCCAGCCCAACATCGTCACTACGTCATTTTGTGATATTGGCATAACGTCAATTTCCGACAATGGCCCAACATCAACTCATGACATTGGACCAACATAACATTATGATGTCGGCTCGCGGTTAAAATGTCCGCTAGCCCAACATTGTCACGACATCATTCTGTGATGTTGGTCCAACGTCAATTTCCGCCAATGGCCCAATATCAAATCATGACGTTGGGCCAACATCAAATTCTGACGTTGGCCCGACATTAAAATGTCCGCCAGCCCGACATTAGCCCAACGTTATTTTTTATTGTTGGCCCAACATCAAATCTTGACGTTGGCCCAACATCAAATCTTGACGTTCGCCCGACGTTTGAATGTCCGCTAACCCAACATTGGCCCAACGTCATTTTCTGATGCTGGACCAACATCAACATTTGACAATGGCCCAATGTCAAATGGCCAACGTAGGGACCAACATCAAAAACGTAAAAAGAAATTGGAAAACATGCATAGATTCCACGTCCGATCCATGCATTTTGTTTAACCTTTACACACATTCATTCATAAATAAATCATAATTCTATAAATATCCTATTCCTATACCTATTGCCTACTCCTAAACCTATCATCCTATCGTCCTACAAACATAGGTCGCAATCGGTATACTATATATACACCTCTTCTTAGCATGTATGTTTTGTAATAGTTAGTATTTGTAGAGCGTTGAATTTGAAATAATCCACCTTCAAATCATATTCATAACACTATTTAAGGTGTTATTTATATTATTATATATCCTTCTAAATTATATACAGCAGCAAGGACATGACAAAAGTATATTTTTTTATATAAATAATTCCAAAAATCGAAAATTTTCATTTCACTTACGATCGCTTATAATCGATCATGAATTTCCCGATAGCAATACTTCTTTTTTTTTTACTTTTGAATTACTAATGTTTGTAATCGATTAAACGAAATTCAATTCAGTATAGATTCTCAAAGCAAGTTAACAAAAATATAAGTACCCAGCTAGCTAACTGACGTCGGACCGGTGTCGGCAGGTCGTCGGCAAGATCGCGGTCGGCAAACAGACGTCGCGCCAACATTACGCCAACGTCGAATTTAAGTTGGAGGTTTTGGAAATGAAATAAGTCGGGAAATGGTTGTAGTTGAATGTCGTGCCGATCTCATTAAGTTGACGAAAAAAATACGTCTCAAATAAAACGTCGCGCTAAAATCGCACCAATGCCGAAACTGGTACCAATTTAAGAGCTTGATAGAGGGTTGTAATATTAATGTTGGCCCGATGTCAATAAACCAACATGAATATGACATCTCAAATATGACGTTGGGCCAATGTTGTACCGATGTCGGAATATATCATTTTAAGAGGTCGGTAAATGGTTGAATATGGAATTGATGTCGGACGGATGTTATTAATTGGACATCAATATGACATCACAAATATGACGTCAAGCCGATATCGCGCCGATGTCAGAATTGGCAGCAATGACACGAGTCGGCAAATAGTCATGAAATCGATGTTCAGCCGATGTCAATATTCTGACATGAATATGTCATCTCCAATATGACGTCGGGATAATTTCGCGCAGATGTTGGAACTGGTAGCAATTAAAGAGGTCGGTAAATGGTTGTAACATTGATGTCGGACCAATGAGTTTTATTGGACATCCATATGACATCTCAATTATGACGCCAAAGCGATATCCTGCCGATGTCATAAATGGCACCAATGAAACTAATCATTAAATAGTCATTAAATGGATGTTTTGCCGATGTCAATAATTCGACATAAATATGACATCTCAAATATAAAATCGGCCTTCTATCGCCCCGATGTTGGAACTGGTAGTAATTTAAAGGGGTAGTTTAGTTTTGGTAGAGAGGGCGCTGCACATCACAATTTCTTTGTGAGGTAATGAAAAACTGAGTATCGAATCTGAGAGAACATGCAATTTTAATGGCAGAATAAACTTTATTTGGTCAAAATCGGTCCAGAAACGGCTGAAATATCAATAAATATATATGATCTTATAATTATTTGGGGCCCAAATAATTAGATGAATTTAGATGAAATTAGATGAATACACTTTTTCAAAGATTTTCAAAAGCGTTTTTTAAATAGTTGTTGATGATCTCTCTATTTAATCATGATTTCAATAAAACATCACATGCATAATTTTGTATTAAAAATAATTAAAACCAATGCCTTTTTAGAGAGCGCCCTCTTGTGTTTTAATGGCTCTTTTTGAATGATAATGGGCTTTTTACTTAGTCGTTTGTAATTTGTTATACCTTTCTAGCATGGTGGAGTTATAACGATTAGTTTATAATGTTACTGTCCAGGTTTGGTTACTAAAGTTCAGCCTTGCCAAAACTGTACTACCCCTTTAAGAGGTCGGTAAAATGCTGTGAAATTGATGTCGGGTCACAGTTATTAATTAGACATAAATATGACATCCAAAATATGAAATGGGCCTATCCCGCACAGATGTCGGAACTTTACGAAATTTTAAAGGTGGGTAAAAGGTTGTGAAATAGATGTCGGGCGGAGGTCATTACTCCTACATAAATATGACATCTCTACAATGACGTCAGTCCGATATTGTGATGATGTTGTATCTGGTAGCAATTTAAGAGGTCGGTACATGGTTGTGAAATTGATGTCTGGCCAATGTTATTAATTGGACCTCAATATGACATCTCTATATGATGACGCCAAAGCGATATCCTGCCGATGTCAGAACTGACAGCAATTAAACAAGTCGGCAAATGGTCATTAAACTGATGTTGTGCCGATGTCATTAATCCGACATGAATAAGAGATCTCAAATATGACGTCGGGCTAATATCGCGCAGATGTTGGAACTGGTAGCAAATTAAGAGGTCAGTCAAAGATT
The DNA here is from genome assembly GCA_037951105.1 of Echinarachnius parma. Taxonomy (NCBI): domain Eukaryota; kingdom Metazoa; phylum Echinodermata; class Echinoidea; order Clypeasteroida; family Echinarachniidae; genus Echinarachnius; species Echinarachnius parma. Next base: position 18,772 of record JBAMJV010002906.1, on the reverse strand, counting down.
GCAAAATTGATGTTGGGCTTATGTTATTAAATATACATAAATATGACAGCTCAAATATGACGTTGGGTCAATGTTGTACCGATGTCGGAACTGGCGACCATTTGCCGGCTTGTTTCATTGCTGCCAGTTCTGACATCGGCAGGATATCGCTATGGCGTCATCATTGAGATGTCATATTCATGTCTAATCATTGACTTCGGCACAACATCAATTAAATGACCATTTGCCGAATTGTTTCATTGCTGCAAGTTCTTACATCAGCCTGACATATTTATCATATTCATGTCTAATTAATAACATCGGACCGATATCAATTTTACTACCATTTACCGACCTCCTTAATTGCTATCTTTTCCGACATCGGCGCGATATTAGCCCGACGTCATATTGGAGATGGCATATTCATGTCCGACTATTGACATCGGCGCAACATCACTTTTATGATCATTTGCCGACTTGTTTCATTGCTGTCAGTTCTGACATCGGCAGGATATCGCATTGACGTCATCATTGAGATGTCATATTCATGTCGGATCATTGACATCGGCTCAACATCAACTTAATGACTATTAGCCGACTTGATTCACTGCTGCCCATTCTGACGTCGTAGGATTTCGGTTTGACGTAAAAATTGAGATGTCCTATTCTTGTCTCATTACTAACATTGTCCCGACATTAATTTCACAACCATGACTGACCACTGACTGAATAATTGATGTTGGGTCGAAATCGCAAAATGACGTTTGGCCAGCATTAAAAAAAAAAAAAAAGCCGCGCTGATGTTGGGCTGGCGGACATTTTTACGTCGCGGCGACGTCGGATTTTTAATGTAGGCCCAACGTCGTCTTAAAACGACTTTTTACATTGGCCCAATGCTGGCACAACGTCAGGTGGCTAGCTGGGTAGCGACCTCTTAAATTGATACCAGTCCCAACATCGGCGCTATATTAGGTCGACCTCTTATTGGAGATGTCATATTAATGACATTGGGCCATTGTCAAATTTTGATGTTGGTCCAGCATCAAACGTCGGGCGAACGTCAAGATTTGATATTGGGCCAACAATAAAAAATAACGTTGGGCTAATGTCGGCTGGCGGACATTGTAATGTCGGGCCAACGTCAGAATTTGACGTTGGCCCAACGTCAGGATTTGATATTGGGCCATTGGCGGAAATTGACATTGGGCCAACATCACAGAATGATGTTGTGACAATGTTGGGCTAGTGGACATTTTAACCTCGCGCCCATATCATAATGTTATGTTGGTCCAATGTCATGAGTGATGTTGGGCCATTGTCAGAAAATTGCCGATCACAAAATGACGTGGTGACGATGTTGGGCTGGCGGACATTTTAACGTCGAGCCCACATCAGAATTTGATATCTGTCCTATGTCAGGATTTGGGTGTTGGGCCATTGTCGGAAATTGCCATTTGCCCGACATCACAAAATGATGTTGGGACAATGTTAGGCTAGCGGACATTTTAACCTCGCGCCCACATCATAAGTATGTTTGTTGTCCAATGTCCATGATTGAGTGATGTTGGGCCATTGTCAGAATTGACGTATCACAAAATGACGTGGTTACGATGTTGGGCTGGCGGACATTTTAACGTCGAGCCCACATCAGAATTTGATATCTGTCCTATGTCAGGATTTGGTGTGGGCCATTGTCGGAAATTGCCAATTGCCCGACATCACAAAATGATGTTGGGACAATGTTAGGCTAGCGGACATTTTAACCTCGCGCCCACATCATAATGTTATGTTGGTCCAGTGTCATGAGTTGATGTTGGGCCATTGTCAGAAATTGACGTATCACAAAATGACGTGGTGACGATGTTGGCTGGCGGACATTTTAACGTCGAGCCCACATCAGAATTTGATATCTGTCCTATGTCAGGATTTGTGTTGGGGCCATTGTCGGAAATTGCCATTTGCCCGACATCACAAATGATGTTGGGACAATGTTAGGCTAGCGGACATTTTAACCTCGCGCCCACATCATAATGTTATGTTGGTCCAGTGTCATGAGTTGATGTTGGGCCATTGTCAGAAATTGACGTATCACAAAATGACGTGGTGACGATGTTGGGCTGGCGGACCATTTTAACGTCGAGCCCACATCAGAATTTGATATCTGTCCTATGTCAGGATTTGGTGTTGGGCCATTGTCGGAAATTGCCATTTGCCCGACATCACAAAATGATGTTGGGGACAATGTTAGGCTAGCGGACCATTTTAACCTCGCGCCCACATCATAATGTTATGTTGGTCCAATGTCATGAGTTGATGTTGGGCCATTGTCAGAAATTGACGTATCACAAAATGACGTGGTTACGATGTTGGGCTGGCGGACATTTTAACCTCGAGCCAACCGCGATAAGCCGACATCCGGCCAACAACTTATGACATCGGCACGACTTCAGGTGGCTAGCTGGGTACTACTACTACTACTACTACTACTACTACTACTACTACTACTACTACTACTACTACTACTACTACCTACTACTACTACTACTACAAACTACTACTACTACTACTACTACTACTACTACTACTACTACTACTACTACTACTACTACTACTACTACTACTACTACTACTACTACTACTACTACTACTACTACTACTACTACTACTACTACTACTACTACTACTACTACTGCTAATATACTACATGTAATACTAGTAAATATTTCTGTGCCCACCTTACGTATTTCCTATCTTTTCCAAGATGTCCCCTTATATTTGTTTGTATTGTTTTTGTCAAATTATTAGGGGGATGGGGTGGGGGGGGGGGGGGGGGGGGGGGGGGGGCACGTGCCCCTCGTGCCCCTTCCCGGTAACTACGCCACTGTATTATCCATATGATTCGTTTGGCGCGATGCCAACAAAAGGTGACACGACGATCCCATCTCCGTGGCAACGCCCTCGGGTTTGTGCGATTATTCTGGTCGCTAAGTGGGAAGGGTGGGGTTAGGGAAATTGCTTGCCCCCTTCTCCCTCCTAGGCTCCTAGGGATAATTCTGGATATTTCGCAGACTTCTGATAATAGGGTTTCGCGTTTGGATAGCAGAAGCGTCTAGTCAGTAGCTAAGCTCTTAGTAATTTAATATCGTGTTGCTTATGTACATTACGCAGCCAAGTTGAGATAAAATTGATTCACCAACTGAAAATCGCCAAACATTTCCGAAATCGTGACGTCATGATATCTGCAAATATCAAGTTTATATTTGCTTTGGAAAAGTCTAAAATAAGATTTAAATACGAGATAAATCAAGTTCTCAGCGTAGTTAGTAATAAGTAATTTTCTTACTGAATATATACAACTATTGAAGAAACAAATGTATAACACTAATTTCGGTACAGTGTCTCTTCCAATACACAATTGATATAGGTTTTCCCGCTCAATTTTGCACTTTTTTCAATCGAATTCATTTAGGGTCATTCGAATTCGCGCGTTGCCACGTAATCGTTGGTATCGGTCTTCCAAATTCCGAATAAGTGCATGCGAATTCATGCATACGCACACGCTTTCGTGAATAGACACAGAAGTTCATTTATGGGCATTCGAATTCGCGAATGTGCAGCCAACTGTCAACTGCCCTTTCGCGAATTCGAATGACCATTGATGAAAAGGTATGCACTTTGTACAAATTCACTTGCTCCTACGTGATTTTGAACGACTATTTGCGAATTCGAATGCTGCTTTGGTACGGCTCCTATTATCAATTCGATTGACACAATCGCGAAATTGAGCGGGAAAACCTATAGTTCCCCTGTATAATCTGAGATGACTCGGGACTACGCCAATTTGTTAAGTTTCATTGTCATTTAATAATCATTTCCTTCTGAACCCATATACATGTTCATTGTCATGATTGTGGGTATAATTTATTAAGTAATACATTCTGACTAAGAAAAATGAGTATGTTGCCTACAAGGCTTAAACTACTAAAATAGAGAAAGGAACCGAGCCTATATTATCCCCCTGTATCATTATTGGAACGATTCCTTTGAAAATGTACACTAATATAATGTACATTTTAGTAATCATTCGGATGATCACGCACAGGTCCGTTTTTGTTGGTAGTATTACTATTTTGGGGAGACGGGAGGGGTGTGTTGGGTGCCCGTCACATTGCTAATTGATGATTGCCAAAATGGCACAAGTTAAAACAAAACAAAACATTGTGCTTATCTAGGGATGCAAATATTTTTATGATCACATGCATAATGGTAGTTATAACTTATATAGAAGACAACAATAACTAATACTTGTCAGTGTTGTGTTCTTTTTAATAATAAGATATTGACACAAGTCATAATTCTTTCCTCGAGGGGGCATTAACATGTCAAAGTATTTGCATTAAAGTGGAATGATTGTAAGAAGCGGCCGATGAGTCGTAAACAACCCGGCAGTAAACAAAAACTGTGTTTATGGAACTCTATGGAACATGAGCTAAGAATGAACTGTGGAAACCCTTGAAACATTCGAAATAATCATTGTATTAAATGTGATGGTTCCATCAAAAATAAAATATCACGTTCAATATATAATGTTGAAACGGTAGAAGGTACGCGAATCTTACTCTAGTAATTGGACGCCTGAAGGGGGCCATGTACGTGACCGTGGGCACGTACCCTCCGAGTTATGATTGACAGGGGCGTAGCATCAGGGAGGGGGTCTTGGTTGGGTGTCATGGGGCCCCTGTAAAAGTTTGAGAGCCCACTGTGTACAACATTGACAGTCATGGCCGCACTTCAGAGGATAGCTCTCATGAATCTAAACACAAACCTATACTTTGATATACGAGGAGTATTACGCCATCTGCAGTGGTGTGGTCTGTCCTCGCTATAACGACTATACAATAATTCACAAACCCACACACACACACACACACACGCACGCACGCACACACACACACACACACACACACACACACACACACACACACACACACGCACACATATTGCCACAGACACACACATGTACACACATAAGAGACCTGACCATAATAAAAACATGCATATTTTGATGTTTGTCATTTAAGCATTTGCTTGTGTCTAAAATTTATTGTGGGAAACCTCTGACGCGTCTATGATCATATGAACAACTGATCTATATGTTCCAAGTTTTATTTTGTCAACTTGTATACACCTGGTTCTGAGAATGATCAATTTAAAGGGATTTCGATAGTCAAACGGTAGGTAGACAGACTATGTACAAACGCGAATTGGTTCTATCATGATGATACACTTAAATATGGATATAATAAGTTGCAAAATTTGTTAATGTGATTTTCTTATGTATATACATTGTACGCGATTTGTGACATAAAAACTATAGTCTCTTTTACCAATTACCAAATTCATGCCGATATATCAACACATTACAGAGATAGTCCATTTTACATATAAAGATAAGAACTGATTATCCCTCTTAATAATGTAAATATGAAATGAAGAGGTTGGCTCCGAAAGGTGCTAAATTCACTTTTCAACTTTGGAGAAAAACAGGTTTCTTTGTCCAACTGTGTACACATGCCTACGGGAATATAAACATGGAACATTCAATATTTTGATTTTAATTTCGTCCTAGCATTTGGATTTCCAGATAGCTACACAGTTTATAAATGTAATGATATCGTTTTCATTTTTGTATGGAAAGTGAATTTAGCGCCTTTTGGATCTAATCTCATCAAATTTTAAACACACACTGTTACGTATTTATATGAACATACAGTAATGTAATATGCCAATTTCAAGATTATAACGTGGTATGTCAGTAAATGCAGTTCTTATGACATACAGCTAAACAATTATGCAGAACTATAAATGTGAAGAATATAATATTGTTTTGATGAAAACGAGCACATGCAGGAAATACGAAATGCAATATTTACATAATATACTATTTTTACAACTAATTATATAAGCCTAACCCACGTAGGGGTACCAGAAGATCTAGACAAGTCAGGGTGTGACCTCTATAGACTATTCTTTCTCTGCAGGCCGGGGGGGGGGGGGGGGGGGTGGTCACTCTACACAGGTTGCTGCTGAAATATATAGGTAGACGGTTGGTAAGACGGGTGTGACTGTATTCATAGTATAAAATAATTGTCAAATTAATACATTCTCTCTAGTACATACATTTCATAACTCAAGCCCCAAATATTACAAAGCAGCGCCACAAGCGATATATAAAGCATTGTATAGACAATATATTTAACAAATGATACCAAAGACCCCACTGAATAGCAGCAATTCTAAATACATTTCTAGTATAAGTTCACTGAATTTGAATTGACTTCCGAAATATACAAATAAATTTGAATTTGAACATATCATATCATTTGTACTTTATATATTTAAAAGATTGATTATAATGTAATTACAGTATTATCTGCCAACATAAACATAACAAGTTTACTAAAAGTTCACACAAAAACATAATAAAATAAATTGCCAAACATTGAACTGGTTGACTGCATTCTATTTACATTAAGATGGAACGAAAGGTTATCAGTGAAGATGAACTTATTTATACATTCAAACATTTACATATTTACTTCAATGCACCAATTTAAGTTATAGATAGCTCTCGTGATGAAGTAGACTGACACTAAGATAAGAATTGTAAAAACCAATTAGAAGTACCAGATTTTCAAATCATGATATCTATCTGCCTGAAACACATGATATTTGTTATTATGGAAATTTAATTAAGTGTGTTTAGTGCCAATGTAGGCATATTTTTTTTAAATCACCACGCTTGAAAGTGAAGGAATATAATGATACTAATTTATACCAAAACATGAATACATGATACATGATCCAATAATGAATACACGAATTTACGCTTACAAGTGCACGAGCCAACGTGATTATAAGAATGCAAATTGTTGAGGGCAGTATATATACTTTTCCCCCCACAAAGTTGTATTTTGTCAACTATTATTGTCCACGCATAAACTCATTAAAATGAAGAATATTATAATATTGATGGGAGAAAAGTATTTACATTATACACATATATATTTATTAAAGGGATATTTGAGTTTTGGTATGGAGGGTACTTTAAAAATCTAACTATTTAGGTAATGAAAAACTGACAGTCAAATTTGAAAGAACGGCATACCATTCAATGACAGAATAAACTCAATTTAATCAAAATCAGTTCAGAACGACTGAAATATCAATAAGTATATCAGATAAAATAAAATATGTTGGATCCCATATACATTTTATGATTTACGATAAAAAATATATGAAATGCTTACACTTTTTTCAGAAATTTACAAACAACGTTTTACAATTTTATTGATGAGCTCTCTATTTAATCATAGTTTTTACAAAATATCACATGCACAATTTTGTCATTAGAAATGGTTCAAACCCATGCTTCCTTTTGTGTTTTAATGGCTCTTTTTGTATGATAACATGCTTTTATTAAGTCGTTTGCAATTTTATTTACCTTTCGGGCATGGCGGAGTTATATAATTAGTTTGAATTGTTATGGTTCATGTTTTGGTTACTAAGATTCAATTTGACCAAAACTGTACTATCCCTTTAAAAAAAGAAAACACAATGAAAATATTTACATTGAGTGGCGATGTAATAATAGCACTGATCTAAAGTTCTTCTTACTTACTTAAAATTCGCATTTCATATCATGCATTATTCTCCCTTACGCTTAGACATTGGAATTGTTTGTATCTTATAGATATAAGTAGAAACCTCGCTGATCGGATGGCAAGACATGAGCAAATTCCAACTCGGTATGAGTTCTCCTTTAATATCATGACGTCATACTATCCACGCTTATTCACCCCCATTTGTCTGAAGTGTTGATCCTGAGTTAAAGGGCATATATGCGGTGCAGTGGCGTAGCTACGGGGGGGCACGGGGGGGGGGGGGGGGGCACGGTGCCCCCCCCCCAATAATTTCGAAAAAACAATAGAAAACATAAGGGGACATTTTTTGAAAAAACAATAGAAAACATAAGGGGACATTTTTTGAAAAAACAAAGAAATACATAAGGTGTGCCACCCAATAATTTTCGTGCCCCCCAATCAGTCTGACCACGCTACGCCACACTGTATGCGTGGGTTATTATGAATAGACAGCAAATTCCAACTCGACTCCATGTCTCTCGAGGTAAACTCACGATGTGTGCTGGATCGATCGAAGAGTGGTGCTTCTTATGAAATTGCATGCAGCAAACAGCTGGTATCTGTATACCGAGAGAGTTTCTCGCGCTGTCACCTAAAGGCATCAAACAGCGGTACTTTGAAGTCGGCGGGGTCGGCGGGGTTAAGCGTGTTACATAATATTTTCGCTCGTAAACATCTCTGATAGATCTCCATTCGAACATTCCGAACGCGACTATTTTGTATGCATTTTTGACTCGGGTATTCGGAAGTGGGGCAGTTTGCGATCGCTATTTATAACTGAGCCAATGGGGATTACGTACCGTGCGTAGAAGTGCGCAAGATGGATCCACGCGTGTATTATACCGGTCTGACCCACGCATATATGCCTTTAACTACGAACGGAAAAGAAAGGCTGGTTTGTCGGTCTAGGCATGAGCATGCTTTAGACTAAAAGGGTAGGGAAATATAGTTCATCCGATCCCTTTGAATTAAACTAGACAGGTGATTTATGTATGCATGAATTCACTGCAAGCAAAACAAAAAATTATAATTATCTTACTTTTAGCGCTTTGATCTATAACTTTCCTTGTCCCTTTAAAGGGATCTAGTAACTTTGTTGACATGTGCAAAAAGTGATGAGTAGTTGATACAATGTATAATTGTTGTTATCTGATATGTCCACTGGGTGCTGTGAGAAAAATTCAAGTTAAATAGACGAATTATGGCCGAGCAATGAGCAAAAATGCAAAGTGATATTCACTAACTCATTGCACTCACTTTGTACACGGTTTTCGCGGTCCAGTGGATAATTTAACATCTGAACACTTCAATCGTAAATATCTTTTTAACGAAAGGGAAATTTGAAAAACCGAAACCTGTCCCAAGCTTTTATTGTTAATACAAATACAACAAGGTACGAGGGAACCGCTAGAATTCCAATTGGATTTTGAGGATGTAGACAATGTCACTAAGTCCCTTTGTGGCTACCAGGATGTAGAAATTGGCATACAAATGTAATCCTATTATATGCCAATGCTCGAAATTAACTTTTTTTGCTGGTGGCCCGGTCGGGCCAGTAAAATTAGTATTTTTCCAATTTTGGTGGCCCGAAACCAAAATCTACTGGCCCGAAAAAAAATAAGGAAAAACAAAAGTAAAATTAATACAATAACCATATTCATAGTTTCAGGGTACTGGGCAATGTTTAGCCTTCATTTGTTATTCCAATGCTCGAAACAGGACAAGGTAAAACATCAATTTTTCCCTACCCACCTGTCACCATGTTTACTGTAAAGTCATTCTGTGAGTTCTTAAGGACGATAATACGCATGCGCAATTCAGTTTTACGAAAGAGATAAATCCTCTCTGAGTTATACGGAGAAACTTTTCTTGAAGAGAAGACATTCCTTACCGTTAGAGACAATGATCTGTCCTGATGATTTCATAACAGGGAGACTATTGTATAAAAAGTGTCGAACTGGATTCCATACTGGTAGTTGAATATTCAAGCTGCCTACTTCTACCCTCTCTTGGTGATGCTCGCCGGACAACTGATCAATCACAGCCTTCTTACGTCCCTCATCCAGGTACATCACGTACAGGTCATCTGTCACGGGATCGATGCAGCAATTGTAGATCTTCTCACTGTGTGTGATTTCTCTCTGTGCTCCCTGCCTGTCGATGATGAGAAGCTTGTTACTGCATGGGAAGGGGAGCGCGATGACGTCACGCGTAGACATGACACCGCGCAGCGCCCCTATGTTTTCTTTACACGTGATCGTATTCACGATTGAACCGTCTGTGGGGTTTACAACGTATATGTACCGCTGCTTGCGCTCAGCAGCTATGATCATCCCATCTTGGTCAACAGCTACAAACACCCATGTTTGATTGCTTGATGTGCGTCTTGGTATCGTGATGTTTCCTGGTATCGTGATGTCTCTTATCAGCTGCCAGTTCATATTGTACAGACTGATCCATACAGTCATGCAGTAACCACTTGTTTTGTATTTACCACATACTACCGTGTCCTCATCCAGCAGCGCGCAGGATGTAATCCATGTCTCACTCGTGATCACTCTCCGAGATGTCTTGTTCCTTACGTTAGAGCAGTAAGTCTGGCACTCAAAAGGTGACCCACCTGATATGATAATATCATCATTACTCGTATATCCAACAATATGAGGTATGTTAATATCACTCGGTATCTCTACTGTCGAGCTAAGCTCCCATGTCCCTTCAAAGCCCCCGATTCTCCCATTGTACTTCTCATTCCCCACGCCCTCGATGAACCGCACACCTTTCACTGTGCGTGTGATGTGTTCGACCACGCCCCCATCAGCCGTCTTCACCAGAGTGTCAGTGAGTGATGTGACCAGCTCCTGTGCGCCTTCGAGAAGCTCATTTTCATCCTCGAGGAGGATTTCCATTCTCTCAGCTGCTTCATCCATGGCTTTTATCACATCCCTGGCATCGCGCTGTAAGCCCACCATCTTCGTTTGAATCTTGCCAGTTAAAGCTGTGATGTCATCAAGCAACTCGCGTCGTCTGCTCTCGATTGGCTGCCGATATTTCTCCGCATCCTCGTGACATTTGTCGAGCCGAGCTTTTCTCTTTTCATTAATTTTCGTTATCTCTGCATCAGCCTCCTGGTTTATTTCAAGTATTTTGTTCTGTTCCTTTGTGGTAATCCTCGAGATTTCGTCATCGATAACCGAGTTTACGCGTTCTTTTACTGACTGCAGTTCTTCTTTTGCCTTAACAGTACACATATCGAGTCGCTCTCCGAATTCCTTCCAGGATGAAACTTTGTCCTTTGATGTTTCCTGCAAGTTGTTGAGTTCACATTTCTTTATTGTAATCGCATCTTCAACATCCTGTAGCTCACACGATGGACCTTTATGGTTAATCATTCCACACAGCTGGCACACAGCAATATCGTGATGTTTGCAGTGAAGTCTGACCGGCTCGTCATGCTTCTTACAGAACAGACCAAGTTCATTCTTCCTCGCTTTCCTGTGGCAGCCGGTCTTGGTGGCGCAATGCTCACATAGATTCCTCTTCTCCTCCACGTAGTACGCCACCCCGCTGGCCGCGTGGCACCCCAGTCCCTCACACCTGTCTTCATCCTCCCTGAACCCAGTCGCCATTGTGATAGCCGATTCCGAACGTTCCTGTAAAAACCATGAAACGAAAACACGATTGCCATCTCAATTTATTTGTTAAGATCAGAGTTTATGTTTATGGTACTGCATGCTGTAGTTTATTGTAACATATTTATATTACAATTATTATTTTCCTCAAACCGGATTAAACTTATTATTCCATTGTTATAAATTAAACTTGGGATTTGTATTTGGTAATATGCGAGTTATACAGCCATTTTCTCTGATATTTTCTAATGAAAGTGTGAACATTTAAGCCATCCTACCTTTTGATTTCGCAGTAAAGAGAAATTAATGAAGAAAACCTCCGATCCAGAGAAGTATCCTAGATTTATACACCTGTTTTCTTTGACTGAATTTACAAACTTGTATCAAGTCGATGAGTGTAGAGAGAATAAGAGCTCGTACGACAAGAACTGCACGTAGTAATGTCAACTTTGAACAATAATAGCAAAAGGCGAAGCTGTGTGTGCCTGTGTCAGAGGTGGGGGAGGGGGGGGGGGGGGGGTGTATTGGACATAATTGCCCTCCCTTTTTGGTCAAATATGAGCTAGAATTGATACAATCAATAAAATTAATGTGTCCTAAAGGCAAGATACCGCAAAAAGAACATTTTATCAACCCTTCATGAGTTTTTGGTCATGTTAAAAAAAGCAACTAGATCCCCTCGAACCAGATCTACTAATGTTAGAGAATAGATTAATTAGTCTAATGCAAATAGTACGCCCCTTTTTGAACAATAAACAAGTTATACAGTATTAATTTGTTACTTATTACATTACATACATCTATATCCACATAAAATTCTGTTTGTAATTCTCTAATCATGGTATCTACATGTATTTGTATAGCATAATTGTCACTCGGTAAACATGACGATTATCGTTATTATGATTATTTATTCGGCATTTCAAACAAAGTACAAAGTAAAAATAAATTGGTTTAAATCTGAAACAGCCCACGATATATGATAAGTAAGGTGTACCCAGGGCCCAACATAATAGCATTTAGCTGATTGCCTGGGGCAAGTACAAATTGATGTCGGGCAAATACAATTTCATAAATGTCCTTGTTTGGCGACTAAATTATTGATCAACTATGAGAGAATATGCAATTCCTTAGGTTTTAATCACATCTAGAAGTAAGCGGGCAAGTAAACTTTCCGTCTGGGCAAGTAAAATTTCATTCATGGCCTAATTTGGTTGCCTGATTGGGCAACTAAATTATTGGTTAACGACGAGAGAATAATATCATTCCTTAGGCTTAAAAGTAAGAGGGCAAGTACAATTTGAAAAGTTATGATTTTACTTGCCCAAACGGGCAAGTACGGAAACAATTTCGATTTGAGGCTTGGTGTACCAGTAACCCCTGAAAGACAAACCTGTCCTCGTTTGGTTACCATCTCACAGTATTCATTTAAATATACTTCAGATCAATGATATCAGTGCTAGGGAATTATTTAGAAAATTATTGCGAAATACTTCTTTTGACATGACATTGATATTCAAGGGTATTTTTTTCTTTGAGGCAATCAGCATGTTGGGGATCTTCATATATTAAAACATATCATAACGTATTACAGTGGAACCTCGTTATAAAGAGGTCGGATATAAATCCTCTTATAACAAGGTAATTTTGCTGGTCCCAGCTCTTCATATTTCTTTTTTTTTTTTTACCCTGATATACTAATAATGAGAAACCTGATATAACAAGGTAACTTTCATGGTCCCAAGGACCTCGTTATAACGAGGTTCCACTGTATTAGCTATTCAATATTAAATATGATTTAATTGAGCAATGAATAAGTTGTATATATGCGTCACGGCAAAGTGCAATCATGAACCTGGTACGTTTTGTACACACACACACACACGCACACATGCATACATAGACACACACACACACACACACACACACACACACACACACACACACATACACACACACATACAGAAACAAAGAAATTAAGTGACTTTGACTCACTGGTTCTTTTATTAAAAAAACGTATTTAAAAGAACAAACAATAATTATTTTGAGCTCTAAAAGTAGTGTCTGTCTGTAAGTATCTTTAGATGACAATGCATCACTTGATTTAAAGTATAAAATATTGGTTTAAAATGTAATTAAAGTAAGCAATGAGAGTCAATATGAGGCCCTTTTTCATCCTATCAGAATCTTCAGAGGCAGACTGGTGAAAAGACATGACTAAAATACATGAAAAAGCAATAAAAGAAGATTGTCGTAAAAACAAGTTAAAATATTGATACAAATTTTCTTCTCAAATTTATCACGAATCTGATTTTTCAAGTGGTGCACTTACCTGGTAAAATTGCAACAAATTTGGTAATTTTGTGCCATTTTGGTGGCCATGTTTCATGTACATTCCCCTCTTACATGTATATTACGTAGCAGAAGTGTGCAGTTCAGCAATCGAGCCCATATCTAGTGGGGCTGGACTGCTTTAATAAATGGATTGATATTAGCACTGGGGATCAAAGAAAGGGATCTCCAGCCAGCACTGCAGACAGCGCTGGCTGCTAATTCAACCTCACTCTCTGGGTGTCGGGCAGTGGGGTTTGAACCAGGGACCTCATGGTTCAGAGTCATGAGCTCTAACCAATACACCACGACACCTCCACATGGACTATAAAGATTTGATACAGTATTGAATACCTTTCACTACCTTTATATTTTAAAATGAATAAAATATGATTCACAGCATTGGGTTAGAACCAGAGACCTAACGATTCAGAGTCATTACCTCTAACCAATAACTACGACATCTCCACGTGTACTCTTTCCATTTTGAAGTCTTAAAATCCCTTGACTATCTCCGAATTTAAAATAAAAGAAACTTTATTAGCTGAATTATGGTTCTAGACATGTGGTTTGAACCAGGGAACTCACGGTCAGAGTCAATTCCTGTTACCAATATACCACGACACCTCCACAAAACTCTTAACATTTTACAAATGTATGTACCCTTTACTATCTTTCAGTTTAAAATAAAATAATTCCCATCATGGGATTTGAACCAAGAACCTCACTATTTGGAATCAATTCCTCTAACCAATATACCACGACACCTCCACAGGTCCCTAAACATTTTGAAAATGTATATACCTTTAAATTAAAAATAAATTAAATAATCATACATGATTCCCAGCAGTGCCGGTTTGAACCAGGGACCTCACCTTTCAGATCCATGAGCTCCAACCTATACAGGGTGGCCCACAAATAACGGAACGGGGTATGTGAACCGTGCGCCATTGTGAATGTGCGTTCAGCTGTGTATAGAGAAGAAAGGGTACTAACAATGGCCCACGCATTGAACGTTACTAGTTGCTATGACGGGCATCATGTGCCTTCATTATAGCAAGCACCCCGTTCCGTTATTTCTGGGCAACCCTGTATACCATGTCACCTCCACATGGAATCTAAACATTTTGAAAATGTATATACCATTTGCTACCTTTTATCTTAAAATAAAATAATTTCCAGCGAGGTGTTTGAACCAGGGACCTCACTATACGGAGTCAAGAGCTCCAACCCATATACCACAACACAGCAGAATCATTATCCATACAAAGCCTGATGATTAAATATGCACCTATGCAGCTCTGACCAATTATGTTTATTGCTTTATTTATTCATAGACATACTAAAGTTTTGTTTTATATTCAATTTGTTATTAGCCTCAGGTAATAAATGTTGTATGTATGCAGAATCGTGGGAAGCCGACTTAAAGCAATGACAGTTGGGAAAGAAAGAATACATGCACACATGCACACACACACACACACACACACACACACACACACACACACACACACACACACACACACACACACACACACACACGCACACACACGCACACACACGCACACACACACACGCACGCACACACACACACACACACACACACACACACACACACACACACACACTTTTTTTAAATTTTTTTTTTAATGATTTTTATTCCTCCAAATTAAAACATTTACAATTGAATATACATAAAAAAATATGTCCAATGTGAACATCTTCAACAGAGAATAAAACAAATTACAATTCTAATGAAAGAAAGTATAAATAATTACCTTACATACATAAACAATTACAAATCTTACATCACATAATTATAAACTACAAACGAATAATAATAATTGGAGGTTTTTTAAGCTATGATAAAAAGAAAAAGAAAAAAAACAACAACAAAACAAAACAAAACAAACACCCTCTACCCCCTACCCCCTACCCCCCCCCCCCCCCCACCCCACCCCTGCATACTCACTCGCTCACACCTGGTCGGTAATCTGCTCAGATTCCTTTAGAAATAATTTTTTTACAAATAACTAATTATCGATACTTTTGAATGTGACAAGCTCACGGGAGAAATATCGTATATAAACATTTTATTCTAATCTGCCTTACAAATGAAATCTTATTATACTTTAACTGTTTCCCATTTTTGTAAGTGTAGCCCTAATTTCCCCATTTTAATTGCTATTTTCTCTTCTTGAACCTTATAATCTAATAAGAGTTTCTGTATTTTATCAATGGTTGGTAGTACACCCTCTTTTCTAAATACAAATAAAATATATTTTACCATAAAAATTATAGTGTTACACATTTTTATTCTATTTGAATTACCCGACAGTCCAACAAATATATCTACCCAATTTAAGTCCTTCAATTCATCTAACTCAAAACGTTGTATCAAAGCTTGCCATATCAATTTTACATTTAAACAAAACAAAAATATATGTGAATATGTTTCCCTTTCCTGTTTACAATACGAACATAAATTATCTTCAACAAATCCAAATCTAAATAAATGTTCTTTAGTATAAATTGCCCCATGCAGTAACTTAAATTGAAACTCTCTCTGCCTCCCTATCATTAATGTTATTCGTGGTCTAAAAAAACATTCACTTAATTCTTTATCTGTATAATTATAACTATTTTGTCCATCCCTTATTTGTAAATCATATGACTTTTGCAATTCTCGAATAAAATAATCATATATTTGTCTTGATGGTACATCCTTAAAGCTTAATGTTTTTTCCAAAATATGTAAGTTTATATTATAATTAATTAAGTCTACCTCACAAAATTGTATCAAACCTAAATCATTTGTCCAATCTCTCGGAATCGCATGAAATATATCAATTATTGTAAGCAAATTCTCACCTGTCATACCATGATTCAAAAAATATGCAACGGGTTTAACATGTCCATTATCAATAATGTGATTCAACATAACGATCCCTCGTTCTAATAACTCTTTATCAAATACAGTCTTATTCTTTATATATATATTCCTATTATTAAAAATAATTGGATTCATGCAACCATTAAAATGCCTTAAACTATTAATCTCTTGCCAAGCTTTCAACATTTCCAAATAATAAGGTGGAATCTTTAACATAAACTTCATATTTTTCATTTCATAATCACATAAAAAAATTAGCCTTCCTCCAACTGAGCTTAAGCTATAATCAAAAAATAACTTCCATCCCAAATTTCTTTCGCCATATAAAAGTCGTTTTACCCACATTATACGCTGCGTTCTAACAAATATTTCAAAATCAATCATTTTAACTCCACCATAATTATAATTCTGATACATAATTTTTCTTTTTATACGATCTTTCCCTCCCCATATAAATTCAAATGATATTTTCTCCACTTCTATATAAACCCATAAAGGGACAACAAGGAGGGATGAAACATAATTTAATTTTGTTAATGCATACGTTTTCAATAAATGTATTTTACCCATGATAGTCAAATCCCGCTGTTTCCACCAACCTAAAAGTTTTTTTATTTTACTTAATATTTCTTTGTAATTTAAATCATCTTTTAATCTAAAATCAACTGAAAAATTAACACCTAAAATTTTTACTACCCTAACAAATTCTCCAAATAAAGGCCAATCTGGTTTTCCAGTTTCCTCACCCATATACATAAAATGTGTCTTTTCCTTATTCACCTTTAAACCACTAACTTTTTCAAATTCTTCAAATATATATTGCAACCTTCTTATTGAGTCTATGTCTTTCAAAAAAATTGTCATATCATCTGCATACAATACTTGTCTTATTTCATGTTCCCCAAAATGTATCCCTTTAATTATTTTGTCCCTCCTTATTTCATGTGCCAATAATTCTATTGCAACCAAAAACAAATAGGGCGACAATGGATCACCTTGTCTGACCCCCCTTTCTATATTAAAATAACCAGTGGAATACCCCCCATTCATAATACAACTGCCTATACCATTATATAATATCTTCACCCAAGAACAAAACGAATCACCAAAACCAAACAATTTTAACACTTTCAATAAATATTGATGAGACACAGAATCAAAAGCTTTTTCAAAATCAACCGCAATCAAAAAACCCTGTCCTTGCTCCAAGGAATGCTTAGAATAAAATAATATATCCTCTATTAATCGAACCGCTTCCCCAATATTCCTATCCCCAATATTCCTATATCACACACACACACACACACACACACACACACACACACACACACACACACACACGACTATACAATACGACTATACTATACGACTATACAATTATAGTTCACAAACACACACACACACACACACACACACACACACATATTATATATAGCACACAACATGCATACACAAACACAGACATAAAATTAGGAATTGGAATTTGATTCATCGATAGAAATGGGACCAGGTGTGACACCTGTCGATATGGCGATAGACTCTCTTGATGTTCATGTGTGATTTATTGAAGAGGGGTAATGGGTTATAGATAGACCGATATGAAAAATGAGATATGAATTTATTGAATGACATGTCTTGAAACATTCGTTATGTTTGTCATTTTAAGTGATAGTGCAGTTCTGGTGAAACTGAATTTTAGTTACCACAACTTGCACCATAGTATCATTAGAAACTAATAGTTATAAGGCCAACATACCCGCAAGGTGGAAAACCCTACAAACGGCTTAGTAAGAAGCCTGTTATCATTCCAAAATCATCATCATTATCGTCATCGTGATCATCATCATCATCATCATCATCATCATCATCATCATCATCACCATCATCATCATCATCATCATCATCATCACCATCATCATCATCATCATCATCATCATTATCATCATCATCATCATCATCATTATCATCATCATTATCATCACCACCAGCATCATATAATCGTTATCATATTCTTCATCCATCTGTTCTCCATGCATCCATTTCCATAATTGTTACTGTTGATGAATACGCCAAGCAACCGTTTAACCATTATGTTGAGAAGTAGAACCCAAATTGGTTTGTAGAGTACGATCAAATATGACCCGCCAAATCAAACGGGGCCACTGTAGTATATAAAATAAGGGATGATGATTTGTTTGTAATTTGTATCTTTTTGGCTTTAAATGTAATACCTC
>JBAMJV010002905.1:0-27691 GCA_037951105.1 Echinarachnius parma | reverse complement strand
TCTTTCGTGGGCTTCGGAAGTTTAATTATGGCACCTAGCTCCGCAAGCGGTAGCCCCATATTCCAGGCTCCTTGGCCTTTAGACCTTATTCAGAGCCTTTAAATTGGATGGCCAAGTTTCACAATTCCCCCCCCCCCCCCCCCCCCTTGGGAACAAATACTTTTGTCGTGCCCAAGATTATTGAATGCACAACAAAAATATGTTGGCTTTTTAATTTTCTCTTCCATAAAAAAGATTATGGCTCTAAAGAAATACACTCGATTGTATACGTTTTGTGAGAACTGTATACTATCCATTTAAATTTTGATTTTGTGTCATTTTAACCCTCCAAGTCTCATAGTCGACTATATATAGTAACACTGATATACTTTACAGGCATAGAATCAGATCTGCTTATTCGTTTCTAAATGCATTTGTCATGAGCGTTGAAGGAATCAGAATGGTATACATGTCATTCAGATTTCTTGTATTCCTGGGATATAATAAATGGGGGATATGTTTACTATTCATTCATAATCTTATCTTCAGGGGCGTGTTTCACAAAGATCCTAAGTTGATCTTAGCGCTAAGATGGCCTTAAATATTATGGAAAGCCACTAGTGTCTTGAAACAGTTTTGTAAAAGTTATGTTGAAATGCATAAAATGTTGATTCAAATCATATATCAAAGAGATTCATGATCTTCACAAAATATTCATGAAATTTCTTTGATAATTAGAAAATATATATGATTTGAATCAACATTTTATGCATTTCAACATAACTTTTACAAAACTGTTTCAAGACACTAACGGCTTTCCAAAATATTTAAGACCATCTTATAGTGCTAAGATCAACTTAGGATCTCTGTGAAACACCCCCAGGACCATTGGTCAAGTGGATCAATTTAATTTGGCACTTAGGTGGGTAAAGAGGAAAAAAACTAAATAATACACACACCAAACAAAATATTAAATAAAATAAGTGTTTTAATCAAATGTTAACAAAAAGCCCTCATACATGTAGTACATCACACATTCCTGTTAAAATCCTAAAGGACATACTGCAAAATGGTGTTTGGAAGACATTAATTACCGTAACATATCAAGGCACATTATTTGAAAGTGGTTTGTACAGCATTGTTCACCAGACCCCTTTTCTACATGGGAAAAGTAGCATTCAGTTTGCAACAATATATAGATAAAATGCATTATTTCAAATATAAATTTAAAACACTAGTGACTACAGGAACCTAATAGGTTATATGCATATGTATATGGGGATCGCATAATCTAGTAGTGAACAGTGAACTAGGATTTCAACATGTAAAGTACATGTATATGATAAACTGTCATCCAGGTTATATGAGTAAGTTCTGGTCACGTTGTTTCAAATACAGTATTTAATAAATCCCCATAATCTCATGAGAAAAAGCATAAACCTGTTCAACAAATTATGATAAACATGAAATTGCTATAGTATACATGTATATACCCTTTATAATCGATATAACAAAAACAAATTTGTTTGAAAACCTGTAAATCAATATTTTGTAATTTGAGATATTTGCAATTGAGCTGCTGAAATATAAAGAAAATAAGTGATATCATTAATAACATTTTCACAAAATAATATTTCTTTATAATAATCAAGATATATTTGAAAGACATCACATTGTTTTGTATAATTGATTTATACAATGCAGCCTTTCTCCAAAGTTTTCACTTCCAATGTCTATTGCACTTTGCAATAGTACTCGCTGAATAAACTCATAGAATAATTGTAAACTATAATCAAATATTACCATTTGTGAAAAATAACAAATATTAGACTGTCCCTTCTTTAATTGGACCTTAAACCCCTGAATTATTTCATTTTCAATTTCATGGTGTAATGCCTCTCACCAGAACCAAATGAATTATAAATTAACTCTTTGTATTTTTTCGAATCCCAGTATTCATTATCCTACAAAGAATTAAGAAACAGGGAGGTACTAGATTGCTCACATCATTTACCTTATTATTCCAATTTGTGATTTAGTACTGATGGCAGAATTAACAATTTAAATATAAGAATACAAATAATCCTGTTTGTGAATTTCCTAATCATAATCAAATGGTCTAAATCTAATAAATTCAAGGAAAGAATGTGTATTCTGGTGGCAGTCTAAATTAACCCGTTCACAACTGGTCCCAAAAATACTCGGGCTTGGGTCTATAGAGCATACCTGTTGTAGAAAAATCAGTCAGTCCTGAACGGGTGAACAATTCACACAATAAAATACAAATAAAACCTGTCTGTGAATTTAAGGATCATGAAATGGTCTCATCTAAGTAATAAGTATTTGTTTAGCTTTTTTCCTCCACATGCATCATGTCAAATCTGAATAAATTCAAAGTTTAGAAGATAAACCACACAGTGGCTTGATGAGTGTGTCTAAATTGTTTTAGATTTATTTGAATATTATTATATTATTACCGTAAAACTGCGTGTATAAGGCGCACTTTTTTCCGTTGGAAAAAATTTCAAAGTCGGGGGTGCGCCTTATACACAGGTACAGCAACAAAAAAAAAAAAAAAAAAAAAAAAAAATTTTTTTTGGGGACACCCTCTAGTCATGTTCAATGCATATAACACTGGTCTAGTGCATGACAAGAGCTTGCTATCTGTTGTAGCATTCAGCAAAATATACCCTTTTCTCACAATAAAAATGTTGGTTACAGATGTAAAAATTGCAAGTTTATTGAGCAAATTACTGCTGTTAATGAATATTCATACATTCGTGAGCAACAGTACTCATTATATATGTAATTATCTAACCAGTGGTTATAAATTTTGCTCACAATTGAAAATAGTTAAATAGTTAAAGTTATTTAAGTTAGAAAATTGCACTATATTTAATGACTATAAGTGCTTATGAATATTCATGAATATTGTTATTGCTCAATGTGTGCAATTTTTGTGCTAACCACTATTTTGTATGTGAAAAAAAGTATATGATGATGAAAGCTACAATTGACATTAAGCCCTTGATATGCCCTAGACCAGCGATGTAAGTGTTCCAACATGACTACAGGGTGTCCCCAAAAAAATTTTTTTTTTTTTTTTAGAAAGTTGGGGGTGCGCCTTATACACGGAGTTTTACGGTATACCAGTCTGAATAATTTATGCGTGTGTACAAAAAAAATATACCAAATGATTTGGTTCATGCAAAAATAAAGCTAATTTTTTTAACAATTTGAGAACATTGCAATTAAACCGAATACAAATCTTGATTCAATGCCAAAATATACAAACAAATATTTCAATTTTCAAAATGCTTAAAAATTAGTAAATGTCAACCTTGCATAAATCATATCCATTGGAACTGTAGATAGAACTTCAAACAAGGCACATTTTGACTCACAAAGATAAACTTTGTATTACAAAAGAAAAAAAAGAAAAAGGATAGACCACTGACTCGGCCAATATATTAGAAAAGAAAACAGCGCCAAGTCAATTCATGTTCCTCAGATGGGAGCTCTGTAGTTCAACAAAATGTAGCTCTCAAATACAAACTTCCTAACATTAGAAATAACTATCATCTGAAATTAGGAATCATGTAAAGAAGGTCCCAACATACAAGATGATATTCAGAACTCAATTCAGCAAGAAATCGACTTAACGCCCTTCTTACTCTTACCCGACGATATGACCTAAATTAATTTGACTTAGGCAAAGTTGCCTGAATTATTTGACAAATTCAAAGATAGTGACCAGAAATATGAAATATCAGTGAAAAATGAGCAAAGTAAATTGAGCTTCCACCTTCTCAAGTAGGCCAGGAATTGAACCCGAGATCTCCAGATTGCTAGACTGGTGCTCTACCCATGGAGCTACAAGTCCCTACTTTATAGTGGCCCTTCCCAAAAACTCTTTTCAATGCTTTTCTTTGCTCATTGCTACAAGATCCCGTTTCATCATAATTCATCCTTAGCAGCAAAAGTCTTGAATGCTGCCAGAATGTTCAGTCTAGCCGTGAAAGAAGCTTTTTTACCGTCTTTCAAGCCCTTTGAGTCTGCAAGGAGATTTTCAACTCTCGTCGTTTCCGTGGAAACAAACTCCTCCCCCTTCTCCAGGATCTTGTCCATTAGTTTGATGTAGATGTCTGCCGACCCCCTTTTCTTCTCACTTTTCACAGCTTTTTTCGCTAACCTGCAAAGGGAATAAATTAAATATATAGACGGCTTCCTTATCATCTGATCCATTAAACGATTGGGCAGTGCTAGTACACTACATCAAATTTGGTTACAAAATTGGAAGACAAAATCTGGAGTTCCAGATTAATCTACAGAAAAAAACATTTATCAATACATTGCACTGACAAAGTAATTTCCACCAAGTAAAGTTGGATTATGAATGATCATTCTTACTACAGTCAAGCCTGTCTGTAAAGATCCCTCAAGTTACACAGAAAAACATTGTATTGTAAAGCAGATGGTCTTTATCCCGGGGGAAGGGGGGGGGGGGCATCAAAAAAAAGTGTCAAAAGGCTATCATTTTAAGCTCTAAGGCGTCGTCGACATTTTCCTTTAAAAAGGGGTGGTTTTCAGCACTCATAAAGAAAAAAACCCACAAAAAGGGTACATTTTCAGGTGCACGTTGTCAACGTTTTCCTATCAAAAGGGTTGGTTTTTAGCACTTATTACAAAAACCCTCAAAAAGGGTACCTTTTCAGGTGCGTTTTCGACATTAGAGTCCATTTCAGAGGTTGGACACGGGTGGGAAGCACTTTTGAATGAGAGTGACCCCCTCCCCACCCCCCGCTCTTTATATAGAGATAGATATTTTAATGCTCCCTAGAGAGTAAAGATATGCAGTTTTTTTTTTTATAGACAAGTTTGCTTACTTATGTAAACCACTTCCTTGGTAGTAAAGATATTGAATGTAAACATGCTCAAAATTAACACTGACTTGCTGGCTCAGGGCTATCAAAAACTAACTTTGTTTTGGGGCCATCAACATTTCATTAATTTATGATAAATAATTTCATGAAGTTGCTCAGATGGGCATCCTATAAATATGACACATCTTGTTTCTGTTTGGGGTAATGCTGTTATCCGATCCGGGAACGATCCGATTTCCCGGCGGTAATCGCTTCCGAGCCGGAAACGATCCGGTTCCGAGAAATACATTTTCTCGGTAGAAAATATCGGAAGATTTGCCGACCCATTTTCTCCAGTAATAATTGAAAATGTGTATGTTTGACAGTCCATTAAGTAGTGAAATTTAAATAAAAATGGGGAAATCCATATTTTTTACTTTATGAGTGGTTATTTTGGAGAAATTCTTGGTTCATTACTTCGTTTCGCAGTCGAAAATTGAACAGGATGCGCAAAATTACTAGTCATTTGAACGATATTGCCCACGGATGTGCACACAAAGTTAGGCCGACACTCCCGGGGAGACATGTGATGGATATCTGTATGATCGAGCTGATGAACCAGTGCATTCAAAAAGTGGATCAAAATACATATTTTGGTAATTTGCACCATTTTAAAATGTTTTGATATTCTACTTACATGATTTCATGGCGTTTGAAAGCTGAACAGAAAAAAAAAGAGCTCCAAAACAATAAAAACAACTACGCAAAATATCGATAAATAACGACTATAACGTATCGCGGATGAATCCGGCATAAGAACAAAGACCGTCGCGGATGGATCTCGCGTAAGAAAAAAGACCTGTAACCTGCACGCGAAGTATACGAGCGATATGCGTGAAACAGCGGCCCGAAAACTTGCTGCTAACTTCAACCTTCAATATTAGCCGTCCGGCTTCAGTTACCCCCACGAATGCATGTCTTTGGAAATTTATCAATATATTCAGCAGTTTTTTCATTGTTTTGGGGGTCATTTTTTATTCTGTTCAGCTTTCAAATGCCATGTTATCATGTAAGTAGACTACCAAAATGGTGTTGATCACAAAAAGGCTAATTTATAGCCACTTTTTGAGGGCAGTGGCTCACAAGCGCGATCGTACAGGTTTACATGTGATGTTTCCCCCCGACTGGCGGGCTGAGTTTCTGTGAACGTGTGGCGCGATGCTGAACAAACGATCGATTTCTAGGCCCAATTCACTTCGGAAAAAATACTTTTCTTGCGAAACTGAGTTAATTCTGAATACTTTAGTAGTCTGGAACTATTTTTCTGTACAGATTGATATGTACATGCCTTAAAGCGTCAATATAGTTAATATTATTGGCATATAAAACAAGAAAGATAAGTCTACAACGCTGCATTTTTTTCAGAGCAATATTATTTTTTCCCGAGATTATCCGAGACGATCCGAGAATCCCGTTAGCGCTTTTGAATTCTACCGATCCGAGAACGAGCCGGGATTTTTTCTTTACCTAACAGCACTAGTTTGGGGCCACCAGATTTAGGTGGTTTAAGGCTGTTAACATTTAAGAGGCTTTACTTTAACTTGCCCGACTTATTTTACTTTCACCTGCCTATCTGGGATAAAGATGAAATTCTTGCATAGGAGTAGGCAATGCTAGAAAATGAACCTTTTTACCTTTGTGGCACAGTTGGGCAAGAAATTAAAATTCTAATTCTTCTCGCCTAAATCCTGAATCTGGTGGCCACAGACAAAAATGATGAATTCTGTTCTAGTTGGTTGTCTCAGCATCTTAGCATCAATGGTGGCCCAAAGCTATTTTTAGTTGCCCAAGGACAGCAGGATTGTGCTAATTTTGTGCACTGGAATAGGTTTCATTGTACTTTACCTAGCTTCCTCAAGGATTTCCCTTCTCACATCTTCCCTTCTCTCTTTCATGAATCTGAACGCAAGGGCATCGAAGCTGGGCAGGGCGTGGGCAAGGGGTAGCCTGATACCAATGTTCTCAAACAGAAAGTTGGAGAGGCCGGCCAACGTGATTCGTCCATCGTACTTGATGGGCTTATCGCTGTGGTCCAGAAACAGACGGTACGCCGGTCGATCTGACTTAGCGATGCCGAACCGCTTGTCCATGTCCTTGTTCTTCATCGATCCATAATCTGTACATTTTGAAAATAAAGACGGGCATTCCTTTATAATGTTTTGAACTAGCATGCAATATACAGTCAAACCTGTCTTAGCGGCCACCTGTCTATAGCAGCCAACCTGTCTATAGTGGCCATCAAAAGTTATCCCCTGCAAGGAAAAACAGTACAATTGAACCTGTCTATAGTGGCCACCTGTCTACAATGGCCACTATTCTTGACTCCCTTGGGTGGCCACTATACAAAGTTTTGACTGTATATATATGCATAACACATGGCATTGAAAGGTTATATGTTCTACCACTCTACAATGACCATGACCATGACCAGGTTAATTCAAGAGACATAATAAAAACCAACAAGTGAATAAAGTTAGTTGTAAGTTGTAAATTGCACGAAGTCTGTATTTCACCACCAATAAAGAGGTGACATGGAATATTTGTAGATCTGTTACAGACCTCATCAAAGACACCAGGCATTTAACCCCTTGACTGCGGGAACCTGGGTGTGTACAAAGTCTATGGATATGTCAGAATCTAGAAGGGAACGGGGTAAACTACCATGCTTATGACATTTTCCATTTTGTTTGGTGTAATTTCGAGAGGCAAAATAAAACAATGATGTGATTGTAATACAAGCATGTTCCCTAAATACTACATTTTGCAAGATAATTTCCCCAAGTGCAGAGTATTAAAATACACAATGCACCAGGTTCATGTAGACAATGGTTTAAGAAAAATAACACTAACAAACTGGTAAACAACGTTGTATAATTACCTGAAGTCTGAATTTCACCCATGAGGAGGTCTGGGATAGTTGCAGACCTGTTACAGAGCTCCTCAAAGACATCCTGCTTCTCTCCCCAGGCAAAAGACTCGTCAAACTTTACAAGGAGCCGACTGTGTTTGGCAAGGATCTGGAACAAAACATTTACAATTACGTACTTAAATTAAAGTGATCCATTAACTTGAGAAAATTCAACCAAAAGCACTTGGAGCTTACACATTTCTCTTGTACCTTGTTGTGTGGCTTATTGTAACATAAGAATGCAATGGGTTTTGATTTTTCAAAGGCTAATTCTAAAGCGTCTGTAGACGTTTTCCACCATAGTCAAGAGTATCCTAATTCGGAGACTAAATGCTCAATAGTATCCAAATTTGGAGACTCAATCCCTCGTAGTATCCGAATTTGGGTAGTTCACGCTAACGATGTGGATAAAATAACACATTGGTTTACCCCTTTTTTTTTTACTAGTAAAGTTGTAAACAAAAATTCCTTTTCTATGAAATCTCACGTGGAATTCTCAAGAACATTCCAATAATATTGGTATATGATTGAAGTCTCAAATATCACTTTTGGGGAAAATATAAAGTTAATAGATCTTCACTATAAACTAAGGGATGTAGTAACATTGTTGATTTGTTGACATACTGCAAAAACTGATGAAGGATTGATACTGATAGAGTGTGGATTTCTGATATTTCCACTTTAATAGTGATGTGCGAAAATTCCATGACCATGGTAAATGTGTGTCATATATCACCAAGAAATGAGCAAAAATGCAAAGTGATATACTAGCTTGCACTCATTGGTCATTGCTTGCACTGACTTTGTACACAGTTGATATTCTCCACTAGAGAATTTCAAATCTTAAAGGGATAGTTGAGTATTGGTCAAACTTAACTTTAGTAACCAAAACCTGCACGATTACGATACAAACTAATAGTTATAACTTCACCATGCTCGAAAAGTATACACAATTACAAACGACAAAGTAAAACCCCTGTTATCATTCAAAAAGAGCCGTTACAACTCGAAGTGTCAAATTAACTCGGCGCGAAGCACTAGCGTTGTAGGTCCTAATACGGGACTGTATAGTGCAGTGTGCGGTAATACGGGACTGTAGTGCAGTCACTGTGTGCGGTAATACTATACAGTAGTACGTGTATATTATGTATCGCAACCATAGAAGTATGACTCCAACACTGCCGTTGACGCAACTCGCAAGCCCCATTCGCATTCGTTCGCCTTTCGTTCACAGTCGCGCTAACACACGGAGAGACTGGTCCATGAGGCGCATATATCACTGATTTTTTGCGGAATGGAAGGAAAAATCATAATCTTAATCCACCCGGTAGTTGGATCACATATTGGAGAGTAAATTGCTGGTACTGTAAGTACCGTATCATATGTATAGTTTTAAGCACAATTAGCGTGCATACAAATATTTGGTTTCAGTCTTTTATTAGGAGAACATAGAACGCTAGTGCCTCGCACTAGCGGTTCTAAAAAGTGATACCCGGGCGTCAACCACTTTTATATGATATTTTAAAAGCAAATTTCGCAACAATTAGAGCATTTGAATGGAAATTATTATTATTTCCCATGTTTTTTTCGATGATCTTTCATATGGAATTGAAATCAACCAAATCCGTTACAATCGATGTTAGGGGGGCACTTTGGAAATTACCAAAACTCAACTTGGCCTTTAACACTTTTAACGAAAGAGAAATTTAGCTGGAAACCAAAAAATGTTCCCAGAGGATTTTTTCAATGTTACAACTTACAAGATTCCTAAGTAAAACTTACAGACTCATGGCTCATGCCTGGAGGTTTTTACTTTTAGGCCTTTTAGTTTTAGTTTTAGCAACATTTATGTCATTTCTAGTTATAATCTTATATACAGACATCATTACTTCTAGTTCTATCTAGTTATTCAAGTTGTCACAATACATTCAGTAGCATATCAGCAGATATATCATACTAAAAACTGATCCGGTACTCGGTAGCTGAAGCCTGAAACAGATATTACAATGCGGAGCGGGAATTCGCCAAATATTAACGGGGCTTCGCTCCATTAGATGCTTGCCACTTCTCCGATAAAAAGCCCCAGAAAATGTTACGGCTTACTTTATCAAATGTCATGAAATCCAGCGACAGAGATCCCGTCGTAGACCCAGCTCTTGTAAAGCCTATTGTTGCTATACAGACGGCGAACGGTCCAAGGAGGTGTAAAATGTAGTCTTTCATGTCTTTTTCTCGAGTAGATTTCCTCCTCGATGGCTAAGGAAAGTCTAAGATCAGTGTATGGTACGGAGTCGTCATATAGCAGCTGCATGCATGCTGCGCTGGCGCTGGCCTCGGCCTCGCGCGCTCCGATCCCCAGTATAGGCGCTCCTTCGCTCCACGCCACTCGACTCGCACTTCTCGCACTCATCTCTACTGCACTATGCACCACCACCACCTGTCATGCCACCTGTCTTCGCCTCTCCCCCACCCCCTCCCCCACCCCCACCCCTCCCCCACCCCTCCCCCTCCCCACCCCCTCCCCCACCCCTCTCACAACAGTCGTGTCGTTAGAATTTCGCGTTTTCAGTAATTAAATGTAATTATCATTATTTATGGCTCAAGTTCTAACTAAAAAATATGTGACAAGAATGTTTGCATTCTGAAATTAAAAGAGTTATCTAGTGAATATTACCATGGTAAAATATTGGATAAAATTAAGAGTAGAATGATTGGATATTGGCTTAGGCTAGTTAAGGGGAAGCAATCAAAGTATTCATTGATTCTTTTTAAATGTCTTTTGAAGTCCCAAGCTGAAGCACAAAGTGTAAATAATATTAAGTCACAATGGGTTGAGTTCCTTGCAAACAGTTTCGATTTCGCAGGACTCGGGAACGTTTGGCCGGCGAGCCCAAGGAGAAGGATATAGTGCTGCCTGGATTATGAATACTATGAAAATTAGGCTTTCTGACATTTCTAGTCAGGAATGGAGTGCAGCTACCTGGTCAAATAGAATTTGCACTAAATATAGGATGTTTAAGAATAAGTTGGCATATGAAAAGTACTTGCATATACTATGTCAGAAAAAAGCAATAGCTTTAAGCAAGTTTAGATGTAGATCACATAGATTACCAGTCAATAAAGGCAGATTTGATACAAATGTAGTACATGACCTGCAATGCCCACTCTGTACGTCAATAGACATTGGTGATGAATTTCATTATATTTTTGTATGCCCATTCTTTCAAAATGAGAGAAAGAAGTATATACCAAATAATTTGTTTGGTAGTAGCTTAAGACCAAGTGCATTGCTTATCATGGATAAGATTTTTAATACAGTTCATCCTTGCCAGATGAAGAAATTAGCCAAATTCGTTACCATAAATATGTCACATTTTTCTAAAGAGCCAAGGGTAGTTAGTAACCCTGTAAATGACATCCCGCAAGTGAGTAATGTTATTAGGCACACTCGTAGCGGTAGGAGGGTGAATTGCCCAGTTCGCCGTGATATGTAAATAATTCATAATTATATTATCACATGTTTATCATTGTTCAGTTCATGTTTTTTCATTGTTTATATTACCATGATTATGTTTATCATTGTTCATATTATCACATGTTTATCATTGTTATACTATTGTTATATTTATACTATGTAAATATGTTTGTACTCTCATACCCCGAGAGGGGGTCGATAGAGTCAATAAAAATCTTACAATCTTACCATGAGCTGTGTGTGCTTACCCCGGGGGGGGGGGGGGGGGTCTGTCCTCATAGAAAGGGGGGTATCATGCGTGACCAAGGACTTGCCAAAAGCACCCTAAACGAGTATTTGCGTGGTGCAAAAAATACACCCTAAGCAAGTATGATTATCCGTAATTTGATACCCTAAGCCCGGACCCTAAGCAAGTAATCAATTTTGTGTAAACCCCTAAGCAAGTATTTTTGATACCTTAATGGCTCAGTCACATTTGACACGGCGGCCGTACGGTCTAAAATGTCTACGGCCAATTACAAAAATAGGGCCGCCGTATAAAGAATTTCTACGGTCACATGCATTAGCAGTCACATCTGCCACGGCCGCCGCACGGCGTATCTTTAATTTGTGGAGACAGAAAATATGCGGCTGCCGTACGGCCTTTAAAGTGATGACGCACGGTTGCCTTAGGGCGTCCCTGCGGTTGCCGTAGGTTATTTGAACAAATACCAAGGCAGACGCAAGGCGCCCGCAAGGCGACCGCAAGGCGGCCGCAGGGGGGCCATACGGCAACCGTGCGGCCAGACTGACGCTACAGCTACACCCATATAGAGTATCGGAGTGGTAGCCATGGCTACGGCGTAATGCTTCGGCGATCGTAGAAATGAAAAAGAGTTATAACATTTAGTTATAATTCTACGGCGACCCCTACGGCCTGTAAAATGTACGGTAACGCCGTACGGGGACCCTGCGCCCACCGCAGATTTTCTGCGGCCGCCGCACGTTTCTCTCGATTTCGGGGGCGTACGGCCGCCGTACGCTCGCCGTAGAGCAAATGTGACTGTAGCATTAGCAAGTAATCAATTTTTTGTAAACCCCTAAGCAAGTTATAACTATTTTTGATACCCTAAGCAAGTAAGCTGAGTTTTTGAGACCCTAAACGAGTAATTCATCTTTTTGATACCATAAACGAGTAATTCATCAGCCTAAAATAGATACCCTATTTCCTGATTTTGGGTGATTTTGAGACCCTAAACGAGATACTCGAGTATATCGCCTGATCGTGAAAAACCACCCTAATTACTCGTTTTCTTGGTCACGCAATGATACCCCCTTTTCAATGAGGACAGACCCCCCCCCCCCCCCCCGGGGTGTTTACGTGCGTTAGTGCGTATTGTGCATGGGCCCACTGCATGGCGAAGTATTAGGGAGGGGAGGGGGGGGGGGGGGGGCAATAAGGAAGTATTTCCTTATTTCTCAAGTTTTCCCCTTATATTCAAATTGTTTTTGTCAAACATATAAAAACCTCGAATGAATTGGATAAAGTGCAAATTTCAAATCGTTCAAAATCACTTTTCACTTTTCCAAAGGCAACGTTGCCAAAAGGACGTGCTGGGTTCTTCCCGAGTCGGGGACTGGGGAGGGGACACTATAGTCTTCCTTCAGATCTCGACGGTGAAACGCCATACCGCGCCGCTCAAACCTCATTTTCATATAAATACATTATGCATATTGGGTCAGGAAATTTCTAAGTTTGCTGATAAATCATAATAGGGGGTGGGGCCCGAGGGAACATTATGGTCCCCGGCATTTTTTTTGTTTTTTGTAGTTCTTCTTGCAAGATAAAAGTTAATCCGGATTTAAAGTTATGCTTGCAAGGAACGATCTGGTAACGTTATGCCTATATAACTTATTGATTAAAGTAAACTCGGATCTAAACTTATTCATGCACTGACAGTGTTGAACAATTTATATTTTAATCAATCAATACAATCCAACAAGGCTTTATTTATTACCTGTAATTTAATGTTATGATTTACAGCGTACAGTTATTTGCTCTCTTGTGCATTCTTATTGATTTGCTTGTAGTTGTAATTCTTACTCGATTAGTCATTATAACCAATGTTTGTTGGTATATTATTACTTGTAATTTTAATAGAAACCTTATGCTCTTATAATTAGTTTATAACATCAATACCCATTTATTATATCGTTTTATTATTGAACATAACTTAAATTACTTGTTGTTTTATTCCTCATATTTTGATAGGCAATATTTAAATTCTACCACTATTATATAACAATCACTTGCATTATTATTTATGTTTTGTACTGGTATAATATTCTGTATATTTCCTTTTAATTTGTATGTCATTTTAAATGTTTTTTTACCTTGTAAATTCACTTGTATTAGCCTTTTGGCTACAAATAGTTGAATAAAAATACCATGAATTGAATTGAATGTAAAGGGATAGTTGAGTTTGGGTAAAGATGGCATAGGCGTCGATTTCTTCTCGCCATTGGGGGGGATGATACGTCATTTGACCATCTTTGGCGAGGGAGCGAAGCGACAACCCAGCAGCGTGCCCGGGTGTTTTATGACTGAGGGGGGGGGGGGGGGGGGGGGGGGGGATAGAGGACCCCAACAGCTTTTGGATTTAGCTGTTTAGAAATTAGAAGAGTATTGTGCACATTGCAAGCATCATGTTATGAGGAGGGCTTTGTCCAAGTACCGTATGGATGAACTATATAGCCTGATTTATATAGATTGCAAGCATCCTGATGGAACCATGAATGAAATCAGTCAAGAGATACCCACATTGGGAAGCTTAGTGGGGGTCCAGGAAGCTTTGGGATTTGTAATATCCAGAAAAAAAGATGTTGTCTATTATGTTAATAGGAAATACAGTTAACTATTAAATAGTTAGTTATATAGTTAGCTCAATTTTATTCTGCATAGAAAGAAGTCCTGAATAAAACTATTTAATGAGTACAGCGCCCGGACGGGACTGGGTCAAATGACCTTAATGGGGGTTCCAGGGGGCGCAGCCCCACGGAAGATTTTGGATTTGGGCAGTTTAGCACTATCAAAATGTGGTTTAAAGAATACTATAGTTTCAACTTTCACATTATGAATGAGAGGGGGCAATGTTCCTTTATTTTAATGTTATTAAATATTTTTGAACCCCAAATATTGGGGGGGGGGGGGGGGGGGGGGGGGGGGTAATAATACAGGCCACCCCCCACCTGAAATATTGGGGGGGGGGGGGGGATATATCCCCCCATCCCCCCCCCCCCCCCCCCCCCGTGATCGACGCCCATGATAGAGGGCGTTGCACAAACTAATTTTTTGTGAGGTAATGAAAAACTGAGTGTCGAATCTGAAAGAGCATACGATTTTAAACTTATTTGATCAAAATCGGTTCAGAAACAACTGAAAAAATCAATAAATATATCCGATCGGAATAACTGCCCTGGGACCTCTGGTTTATTCGAAGATTTATAAAATATGTATAAAATGCTTACACTTTTTCAAAATTTCAAACCTCTTTTAAAGTGTTTTTTAAATAATTGTTGATGATCTATACGTATACATCACATGCAAATAATTAAAAATGGTTGAAACCAATGAAATTTTGTATACCTTTCGAGTGTGGTGGAGTTATAACTACATGTATTATTTTGTAATGTAATGGTGTATATAGGTTTGGTTTACTAAAATTCAGTTTGACCAAAACTATATACTCTCTATACCAAAACTTAACTACGGTATCCCTTTAGTTTATCCTCGCTTTCTAAATTATCTATACTGTTATGTTTATATCATCACGCAGGAATAATCTCAAGTATGTTCTAAATGGTTTATATAGAAAATTCAGCGATGTTTTCACCTTGGCAAAATTGGGAATTTTAAAAATTTATTTAAAAGATAATTAGCTAATTTGAATATTTTAAAAATAAGGTCCCGAATAAGGCAGGGGGTCAGTTTTTATCTGGGATCTGGAAATAGCACACAAATTATGAAAAAAATATTTTAGGATATTTTGGGGTAAGGAATCCATTTCCGATGCTCGTCCGCATGTGCCACATGAGCAACACCCCGAAATTCAAGATGACTGCCCCTAATTTGCATTTATGAATATTATGGATTTTTAGTGGCTACAACCATTAATAAGCTAAAAGTTATTTTGCCCAAATAGCATCCTTCCCGTTTTTCAGCTGACAAGCAAAAAAAAAGTTCTTGCCTTTTGGCTGCCCAAAAAAGATACGATTTTGGACAGATTTTTGCCCAAATAAGACTCCGGCATGCCACGAGTTTGCCTGAACTCCGGCATGCCACGAGTTTGCCCGAACTTGAGATGGGCTGGCCCGAATATCATATGACTTGCCCCATTAAAAATGTCATGGTTTTGCCAGAGTTTGCCCGAATATGGGCATTTTCAAACCTCCGGGGGGGGGGGCGGGGGGTGCAGCTCTTATACACAAACAAAATAAGGGTACAATTTGGATGCAAAACGCTGCTACAAAAAGCGCTGCACCCCGAATTGGGGTATTGACACCCTAAGGGTGGATGTGTGCACTGTGCTCCCCATAGAATGTAGACCCAACTTAAATTTTGGCTGCAAAATTAGGACCTTTATTTCTTAGTGTGTAGCCCCCGCCTCGTACGCAATAATATAGACCTCACAAGATCTAGTTAGAAACGAATATGATCTGTTCATCTTCTCAAGCGAATCAAATTCGACTTGACAGGATCCGGGGTCTTATTTTCTCATCAAGCGGACATGACGAGATACAAGATCTAGGCCCCGTTGCAGAAAGAGATACAATCGATTGTAATTTACAATTAATTGTAAGTCAGATCATGTGTTCTAAATGTGCGAATCTGATTGGTTGAAACGCGCAAAGTTTCTGACTTACAATCAATTGTAACTTACAATCGACTGTATCTTTCTGCAACAGGACCCGAATCTTCTCGTTTTCTCCTTTGTTCAGAAGAAATCTTCTTGTATGCTCATCCTCATCAAATCGATCATGATGAATCACGGTTTCTATGTGGGAAGACTACAAATTGAGGATGATGTCTCATTATAGATCTTGTCAGGTCGACTTTGTATTTATTGTATAGGCTATACATGTCCACATCTTCAACAAAATATCCAAACCGTGATCATAACTCCCGACAGAAAATGCCGTAATTAAGCTAATCCAGTGTAAAGGACATGATGAGGACGAGTATAGGTGAGACGATTTCTTGTAAATATATTGGACTGAGTCGACTTCTTCTTGAAGATAAAACGATTGACCGGCTGCAGCGAAAACCACCACTTAATTGTTGGCAAAAATCAAATTAGAGATGTATATATCATTTGAAAGGGCTATTCATCAGCTTTAATTTGATACCTATTTCAAAATAAATAATCTTATATAACTGCATAAATCTTGTTGGTCTCACTCTGTTTATTTATTAATTTCATAACACGAACACATTGGTTTTAATTTCCACTCTTAATTTGAAAGGACACGCAATTATTGTAGTGGATTAAGCTGCAATCAATACATGTATAATTCATGACCACAAACAATCACCATTCACTGAATCATCTCAAAGTAAGTTTTTGGACGATATCAAGCTGTCAACAAGGCAAGCATTAATCGCTGAATAGTGTTTATTATGTGATATTAAAGGTGCACCTGTAAAGTGTCGGATATTGCCCAAAATGACATTTGAGACTTCAATCCTATATATCTAAATCATTGTAAGGTATGTCCGAATGATGTGTGCAAGTTTCATTGAACACTGCTGTCCTGGTTAAAAAGGCGAAAATTTGCTATAAGTAAAATATGTAATGTTAAATATGCTGTATAACGTACACAACATATAAATATGATATAATTAAAGTATATAAAAAAAACATATACAAGCACTGAAATCTCTAACGGACTAACCAATAAGAAAAACGTACAAAGTACACCATTACTCATTAAAACTAATTGTCAATAATTTGAATAATATTACTCATAAAACCGTTCCCTATATAAAAGTTGGTTTAGATAACCAAAACATGTTGAAAACTTGAAGCACAATCAGGCTATGTATAACAATTATACAATTATTGTTGTAGTTTTGTAATGATAGATTATGGGTCCATACCGATTGGGTTAGGGGTGGTACCTTTTCCTTGGGAGAACACTGCTATTAGTTATTCCACCATTCTCTTTTGTATTTGAAATTGTCATTAAATGTGAAATTTGTAATTTTGGGATTATACTAGATGGAAATAAGGCCTATGAAGAGGAATTTACTATTGACCATACCGTATATTATATGACTGGAATAAATAAACAAAAATAAGTGATTTAATTTGATACTACTTATGTGCCATTGAAGGTGAGCTGTTAATTATAACCTTTTCATTGTTATTCCTTGACAAAATAAATGAACAAAGATAATTCAATATCGTTAAGAAACAGAAAATAATTCTATTGTTTAGTAGTTTTAATGGCCGAATTATATTCTTCATTGTCGCAATAGGAAAAGAACGTGCTTAGGGTCACATCGATCACCGTCTTGACCGTGGTCATTTTGATAAATTCCAGCCTATATAAAGGTAACACGCAGTGGCGTAGCGTGGTCAGACTGATTTGGAGGCATATTATATTAATTGTATTATATTTTTATTATATTATATTAATAACTGGAGGAACACCCTATATATGTATTCTTTATTTTGTAAAGATCTTCCCCTCATGTTGTTGTTTAAGTTTGGCCAACATATGGGGGGGGGGGGGGGGGGGGAGGGAGGGCCGCCCCGTGCCACCCCTCCCCCACCATAGCTACGCCACTGGTATCATGTCATGGGTGTTAAAAGTATGACTCAAGAGTCCCACGGCGCCGCACGTCACAGGTCCAGCAGTGGAAGCTACCACCCAGGGCGTTGGCGTGCACGAACGGGAGTTTGATGCACTCAATGCCCAGCGATTCGAAGAACTTGATCGTTGGAATCTCGAGTTCGTTGACCACGACGCGTCCGGGATCGAGCATGATCGTGTTCATCGAGATCCAGCTTGAAGTGAGCCATAGTCGGTCTGTAATGCATCACAAAACATAATATTGTTAAAACAAATTATGTATAATTATTAGCGAACTTCGGCGGGATGTGCAGTTTGTAGATACAGATGGGAGGGACCAGAAATGCCAGCATCGAGATATACTTATTCCGTTTATCATGTTTATAATAATTATCAAAATTCGCTTTAAACAAGATAGCCTTTTTGACACTTGCAATGCAATTGATCTTCTTCTTTCGTATCCTACATCTACACTACTCTATACACTACGCGACACTACTAGTGTAGAATAATGCAATTGATAATAAGAAAAGTAAGGAACACATACTAATTAGATAATCAAGGTTATTTATTTTCATTCTTTATTGTTCGTAGGTAAGGGGAACATCCCTCGAAGGTTATCCAGGCAAGCCGAACATTGTGGTATCTAAGAACATGAATAAGGCAATCATGACGCTTCGAACCACTCTCTCCAACTAACCCCAAATCAAAGGACATGATGACGTTTAGAACCAGTTGCGAAGCTGGAGGGGGGGGGGGGGGGGGGGGTCGTGCTCATAATAATTTGACAAAATACAAAAATAAACAACATAAGGGGAAATTTTGGTTTAAAAATAAAGAAATACGTATTGAGTGCCCCCCACAGAAAATAATAATACCAAACAAAAATAATAATAATAGAATAAACACAAATAAGAAAATAGATATAAATGAATAAATAAAATACTAATATAAATAATGTATTTGCGTGCCCCTTCCAATCAGTCCGACCACGCTACATACGCCACTATTAAGAACTATTGCTACTTCATCATTTTTAAAAAGTGAAGATATTTATTTGGTACTCTAAAGGCGGTTAATGAAGGGAGGAAGGAGTTATTTAATTACCCTCCGATATAACAGGTTGAGGAACCTCCACCGTTTTCCATCCAGCCTTCCTGAACATCTCGATCTGATGACATGGTCGAGTTGGATTGATCGCCATCAGACCCGGGCCCATGAACGCGATCGTCGCATCGATATGTTTCGGGTTGTCCTCTTCGACCGTGAGCACGTGGAGGTTATACCGATCACCGAGATGTCTTCGCATCCAATCGATACCGAACATGTTTGTCGCCTGCGTGATCGAACGAGAAAATAGAAACAATAATTTTTTCTAACGTAAAGATATGCATGGAGACGATCTACCGATCACCGAGTTTTCTGCGCATCCACTCTATACCAAACATGTCACGCTTAGTATAACAATTTAATTCTTCTATATGGTACATTTATATCGTGAGCTCGAGGGGCCGAATTTCAGATCACCAATGCGCATCCATTTCGATAACAAACATAATAATATTGCCGCATGCGTGATCGCATAAGAACATAATACTTAAAGTTTACACAGCAATAGTGATCTCAATATTTGCGATCGAAACTGCTGAAAAACAATATAAACGCGGGAAATGTATTATGGGATTTATGTTGAACAATGTATATAACTTGATGAAAGAAGTATCATAATTCGAAAGACTTACGTAATGAATTAGGTTAGGGGTGGGCTTATTAAGTTATCTACCAAATTAACACCCTTCATGATAAAAAAAAAAAGAAAGAAAAGAAGAAGCTTATTGCGCCTCAAAATTAACTGATTGTTTTATCCAAACTCTCGGGGTAGGGATGTCTCGTAGGGGTCTCGTACGCCTAGTTATCATCTTTAAACTTACTAAACTTCGCTGGCAGAAGATGTCTCGGCCCGCCCTGATGAAATCCGCGGCGTCGAAACACGGCTCGAACTCGGTCGTAGACCACACTTTCTCCTTGGTGTGGTCCTGTTTCATTTCGGGGTCGAAGTTCTACATATGCAATAAAAATAATGAATGTAAAAACATCATGATAATATACTTTCGTCAAATTTGTCTGACTCTGTCCCTTGATCCCTTTGAATTTCGAACGACGATGGTGATTATTTTACCAGCGAATATATAGTCAGAAATAATTGCCTCAGTCTATTTTGTTAAACATATTACTATTATATACGGAACAATTGCTTCGAAACAGAGACTAATTGTTCGGACTAGTTACTAAAGAGTAAACATGTGTGATAATGTATATGAGCTAAGAGCTGCTGGTGATTGGGAGCAATTGGTGCTCCCCGCCCCCATGTGACGTAGCGACGGGAGGGGGGGGGGGGTGCACGTGCCCCCAATTATTTGAAAAAACAAAACAAAAGTAGGGGACATATTTTTGAGGAAAACAAAACAAAGAACTACATATTATGGTGTGCCCCCAATAATTTTGCTTGCTCCCCCCCCCCCCCCCCCCCCCCCCCCACCTCAGTCCGAACATGCTATGCCACTGCCCCCTTGCAACAAATTTCTGTGTCATCAGCTGCTCCTCCACCATAACTATCATGCATGTGTTGGGAAAGAATTCCCCTGTACGAGTACGAAGTTCAGGGTTATTTACCGGGTTGTATAGCTCATCGCTCATCGTCGGCCTCGGCCCCGTGGTCCACTTCGCGCCCCTCTTGAAATAGTCCTTGATCAGAGTGCGATAGGCCTTGTACTCGAAGAAGCGACTTCGCAACGACATCGGCGCTTCGATAATTTCGTCACCGATCACGAGCAGAATGTCGCGGGGCATGGCGGCGTAAAGACCTGGGGGTGTTTCACAAAGATTGAATGTTGATCTTAATTCTAAGTTAGACTTAACAATAATGGAAAGCTATTTGTAGCCATAACACAAAAAAACATATTCAAAGGTAAAGAAAATGCAAGTATTTGAAATTTCCAAATTAAATCAATTATTTCAAGGCTCTTTGATAATAAGAAAATTAACTGATTTTATCCAACTGTATGCCTTTGCAAAGGAACTGTTTCATTGAAGCAGTTCTTTGACAACCATTTTACAAAGAAAATAAAAGCTTTCCATAATAATTAGGTTACAAAGATATTTAAGTGTGACGTTAACTTAAGTTGGACTTAAAATTATGAAAGCCATTAGCTACTATATTATGTTGAATTAATTAACTTATTTAAAGTAATATTTGTTTAGACATCGTAAATATTTTATATAATCAAGCAGATGTTTTGTATTTCATGCAAGTCAGGGACCAGGGCAAATACATAGGGATCGAGGCAAACATTATGATTGTATCGGTGTGGTGCATTAAATATGGATTGCTGTGTTCCATATGAGAGGGTGGGGCAGAGCTTGGGAGTGGGGGCATCGAATACAATCGATGAGAGGGAGGGGCAGAGCGAGGGGGGGGTGGATT
The DNA here is from genome assembly GCA_037951105.1 of Echinarachnius parma. Lineage (NCBI taxonomy): Eukaryota > Metazoa > Echinodermata > Echinoidea > Clypeasteroida > Echinarachniidae > Echinarachnius > Echinarachnius parma. The sequence goes on along the minus strand of JBAMJV010002905.1, from coordinate 6,089 downwards.
TCCACATGTGCAACGTCTGCTTATCCTTTTAACTTACTTAGCTACGCCAATATATCGTAATTTAATGTATGTACCTTTGGACCGGAAATCTGGTGTGACGTATTCCTTGGAGAAATCGAAGACATCTGGTCGCTTGACGATGATCCCTTCTTGCTCCAGAACTCGCACGAACCCCTCCACTTCCTCGTGAGCCTTCTTCACTGTGTCCGCGGGAAACGGTTTCCCCGCGTTGTTGATGAAGAAATCCCGATGAGCGTTTGGAAAACATCCCTTTAAAACAGAAAAAAAAATTGTTAGTCGATGAAATGCAATGTAACCATGAGCCCCTCCCCTCCCACAAAAAAAAGAAGATAGGAATTATTTATATTATATCACCTTTTGAACATTCTTCATTGTGCCGACGGGAAAACATTTTCCCGCCGTGATGGTGAAGAAATCTCGAAAAGCGTTTGGAAAAACATCCCTTAAAAAAAAAAGAAAACGATCATATCCCCTCCCCGCTTCAAGTAAGAATATAATTTTGGCTAGTTATATTACACTATCTCGTGAACTTTCTTTACTGCGACCGCGGGAAAATATTTTCCCGCCGTGGTGATAATACAGCACATCGTGAGCCTTCTTCAATGTGCCCACGGGAAAATAATTTCCCGCGATGGCGATAAAGAAATCCCGATGAATATCAGGAAAACATTGCTTAATGTAACCCTTAAAGGGGACCACCACGCAAAAAAAACAACACGTTTGGAACCGTTGTTTGATATCAAATAGATGCCAAACACTTTGCAAAGAGTTGTGTTAAATTAACAAAATTAATACAATTAATCATCTAAACTCAAGGAAACAACAGGGCAAAATGGTTCCGTGCTTTGCAAACGAATCGACGCCTCTGTTTTAACATTTCAACTGAAAAAAAGGACCTTATAACCAGTGTTTTATATGTTTGTAGGGAGATGTTTTTGTCCTTGTGTGCATAAAACCATACCTTGTGATTTTGTCGCCTAACTTACTGAAGTTATGTCAATTTCGCAAATTTGTGTCAGACACAAGTATGAATGGGGTACATGACAACACAGTGAGTGGTGACTTAAAAGTGTATTGAAGAAAGAACCCACCTAACTGCTTAGAACAGAATGTTTCTCTTTGTAAAGGAAATTATAGTCGAAGGTAGACGGGGAGCAAATAAGGAGGAGGAGAGTCTGACTGAGAGAGGATCATGGGCGTAGGAGCTAAAATTTTCTCAGGGGTGGAGGGGGGGGGGGGGGGGGGGGCTGGGTGTTTTTTGCCGAATAATTATACTTCACATTTTTACCTGAAAAGCAAAACAGAAGAAAAAAAATGGTCTTCGCCTCTTTGATGCCTCAAAATAGCATGATTTTTTTCTGAATATGGAATGGTTTTGGCCTAAAATGACGTTGTATTGCTTTAAAGTGACATTAATTTGCCAGAATGTAACATGCCTCTCCCCGGAAATGACATACGTTTGCCCGAATATGACTTTATTATGCCCGAATATGACATGGATTTGCCCGAATATGACACGTTTTGCCCGAATAGGGTCGTTTTCAAAACTCTAGGGGGCTGCAGCCCCCTCATAGTAAGACACAGTATTAGGCTGTAGTCATGCACACGGTGCTTGCGATGGGTTGTGATGAGCTGCAATGGGTCGATTGTGCATATGAAAGGCGGATATTGTCAACCTACAGCATAACCCTGTTGTACATAACATTTTCACTGCAGCTCTGTACTGCAGCTATACAAAATAAACCCTTCATTACTTGACCGCACAGGCTTAGATAATATAGTGCAAAGGTTATTTGACCGAATCGAATGTGTCGTTTCGCTCGCATTCCATGGTGACGTTTGGTTATTTTGGACATGATCTGCCCTTCATAACTTCTATAGTCGTGTTGCAGGCTGTTGCATGTGATCGCAAGCATCGTGTGACGACAGCCTTATGCCCGGCGCAGACAGAGCCGACTCGACCCGATGCGACTGGTTTTCAGCCTAATTAACTCAGTATGCGCTGCATCAGGACTCCGGTTTTGCCAGTCAAGTGCCAGTCGGAAGTCATTCGAGGCCGATTCAACACGTTGGTTCGGCTCCGACTTGGCGAAACTGACTCTAGCCTGACTGAAAACCAGTCGGATCGGGTCGAGTCGGCTCTGTCTGCGCCGGGCTTTAGGAACATGGGTATGAGGCTGCGAGCAAATTCGCGCGAGGAGGGTGCGATGTGTATGCCCCCCCCCCAAAAAAAAAAAAAAAAAAAAAAAAAAATTAAAATAAATATATAAATAAAAATAAATAAATAAATAAAATAATAATAAACTAAAAATACATAAATAAAATAATATTGATACAAAACAACCAAATATTAATATATATTTACATATTATAATGTAAAGTACAAAACAAAAATATATTATATAATTATAATGTGAGAACATAATTCATACCTCAAAATCGACCGTTAGACCAGGCACCACGGCTCCTTCAAGCCGCCCAACGATGACTTCTTCTAGCGGGTCCCACTCGTTGTAAGAACAGACCGGTCCTATCGGTCCAGACCCAGTTCCAGTAAGATGATGGTCATTTCCATTTCCCGTTTCCTCCGGACCTTGGACCCCGCTAGCAAAGTTTCTAGATAATAAGGGCGTGGCCGCCCGACGCAGCAGACTTTGAGTTTGAGTCAGTATCGAAGCGGTGGACGCGGCGTTGGCAACCTTTGCGGCAACCGAGCGAATGGATCCCGACATTTTTCAGGTGTTTTTTACACGACAGTAATAATTTTGAGTTCCCTTTATTTGGCAAATGTTCGTATTGCTATTTAAGTATTGTTATTTTCCCACTTCGGTTTCTTATACGGCTGAGATTTGAAGCTATACAATACTATGGAGCTGGTGTTTACGGATAATGCTGAATGGTTAGCCGTCAGGTGCAAATCGCAATGCTAGCACATCTACGACTATAGTAAGAAATAACCGACTCTAAAATAAATGGGCGTTTCTTTTATAAAGCTTACTGGAGCCAGACGCAGTCTCATTATTAAACAACCCTAGGTCGGAACAAATCTTATTTTTCGGTCTGATTTTTGACGACAATTCAATGTAAAAAGAACGAGTGAACTGTGACAATTGTGACAGCACATTCTTAGACACGGGTCACAAGTTAGGAATACTTAAAGGGGACTTAAAGGACAATGAAACCCAATCAAACTGTTGCTTTCATTATATACTTGAATACTTGAAGAGATTAGGAGGAATAATCTCTGAAAGTTGCATAACATGCTTGTATCATTTCAATTTATGAGTATGGAGTTAACTATACATGTATATTGCCAGTAAAAAGTTTGAAAACATTTATTTACATTTCACATTGAAAACCTACAGAAAAAGAAATGGGCGTTTCTGTTATAAAGCTTACTGGAGCCAGACGCAGTCTCAGGCAACCGTAGATCGGGACAAAACTTTTGTCTGTCTTATGTTTGACGACAATTCAATGTAAAAAGAACGAGTGAACTGTGACAATTGTGACACGGATCACTAGACTAGTTAGGAACATAGGCGTACCCAGAGGGGGGGGGGGGGGTTCAACCCCCCCCCCCTTTGACCCCAAAATGGCTGTTTTGGGGGGTTTGAACCCCCCCCCCCTTTTCAAGTTTTAGCCGGTCTCGAGGCTACTTTTAAGCGGTCTCGACCGTCTGAAACCTGGCCTCGACCGAATAAAACCTTGTCTCGACCGCAATTTTTTTTCATAATAGCATGGACATGCAGTCATCGACTTTAAACACATTTATTCACCTGTAGAATACAAAGATATCACCATGGTACCGATGCTTGGTTAATCCTTTTGATCTTATCATTGTCGCCGCCTTGACGAGTGAGGACAGTAAGCTTTAAAAACAATTTTGATAACACTTACATTTTCAGAAGAACTTGTGCAAGCCGGGTCTTTGAATTAATTTTTTTTTATAAAAGAAAATGATATAATGATCATTTGATACAAATATCCGTAACACAACATTATTAATACAAGAAATATGATCACATTTCTAAAAATGTATACTACCCGTCAAAAACTTAATTTTCAAGGTTTCGGCATATTCTTCCAGAAAAATATAGACATGTAAATAAAAATTGATTACGCTTCTTTATGGTGAATCGGGCGTTGTATTAAGTGTGCGGGAGTTTGCGAAGGCACAATTAGATATTTCTTTTCCCCCAAAAATATAACATTTATGATTTGCTGATCCAGAAACCTAACCCTATACCGTATATAGCATTCATGACTAAAAAAAGACATGCATCAGCCAAAAACACTCGGCAATAAGGAAAAATTAGACCTTGGACCCCGTTAGCAAAGTTTCTAGATAATAGGGGCGTTGCCGCCCGACGCAGCAGGCTTTGAGTTTGAGTCAGTATCGAAGCGGTGGACGCGGCGTTGGCAACCTTTGCGGCAACCGAGCGAATGGATCCCGACATTTTCAGGTGTTTTTTACACGACAGTAATAATTTTGAGTTCCCTTTATTTGGCAAATGTTCGTATTGCTATTTAAGCATGTTAAGTATCGTTATTTCCCCCCGTCGGTTTCTTATACGGCTGAGATTTGAAGCTATACAATACTGTTTACGGATAATGCTGAATGGTTAGCCGTTAGGTGCAAATCGCAATGCTAGCACATCTACGACTATAGTAAGAAATAACCGACTCTAAAATAAATGGGCGTTTCTTTTATAAAGCTTACTGGAGCCAGACGCAGTCTCATTATTAAACAACCCTAGGTCGGAACAAATCTTATTTTTCGGTCTGATTTTTGACGACAATTCAATGTAAAAAGAACGAGTGAACTGTGACAATTGTGACAGCATATTCTTAGACACGGGTCACACGTTAGGAATACTTAAAGGGGACTTAAAGGACAATGAAACCCAATCAAACTGTTGCTTTCATTATATACTTGAATACTTGAAGAGATTAGGAGGAATAATCTCTGAAAGTTGCATAACATGCTTGTATCATTTCAATTTATGAGTATGGAGTTAACTATACATGTATATTGCCAGTAAAAAGTTTGAAAACTTTTATTTACATTTCACATTGAAAACCTACAGAAAAAGAAATGGGCGTTTCTGTTATAAAGCTTACTGGAGCCAGACGCAGTCTCAGGCAACCGTAGATCGGGACAAAACTTTTGTCTGTCTTATGTTTGACGACAATTCAATGTAAAAAGAACCAGTGAACTGTGACAATTGTGACACGGATCACTAGACTAGTTAGGAACATAGGCGTACCCAGAGGGGGGGGGGGGGGGTTCACCCCCCCCCCCCCTTTGACCCCAAAATGGCTGTTTTGGGGGGTTTGAACCCCCCCTTTTCAAGTTTTAGCCGGTCTCGAGGCTACTTTTAAGCGGTCTCGAGGCTACTTTTAAGCGGTCTCGACCGTCTGAAACCTGGCCTCGACCGAATAAAACCTTGTCTCGACCGCAATTTTTTTTCATAATAGCATGGACATGCAGTCATCGACTTTAAACACATTTATTCACCTGTAGAATACAAAGATATCACCATGGTACCGATGCTTGGTTAATCCTTTTGATCTTATCATTGTCGCCGCCTTGACGAGTGAGGACAGTAAGCTTTAAAAACAATTTTGATAAAACTTACATTTTCAGAAGAACTTGAGCAAGCCGGGTCTTTGCATTTACTTTTTTTATAAAAGAAAATGATATAATGATCATTTGTTACAAATATCCGTAACACAACATTATTAATACAAGAAATATGATCACATTTCTAAAAATGTATACTACCCGTCAAAAACTTCATTTTCAAGGTTTCGGCATATTCTTCCAGAAAAATATAGACATGTAAATACAAATTGATTACGCTTCTTTATGGTGAATCGGGCGTTGTATTAAGTGTGCGGAGTTTGCGAAGGCACAATTTGATATTTCTTTTCCCCCAAAATATAACATTTATGATTTGCTGATCCCGAAACCTAACCCTATACCGTATATAGCATTCATGACTAAAAAAAGACATGCATCAGCCAAAAACACTCGGCAATAAGGAAAAATTACTCAGTCATGTCTT